>WNWK01003002.1:17500-184338 GCA_009830355.1 Cherax destructor
TCAATTGTTATTCTTGCTCTCCTTCTTTACAAGTTTACTGCCCCCTAACCCGCTTATTACCATTATTTCCTCCCACTATCATCATCTACGCTTGTTAAGTCTGCTTTTCACTTCGTCTTTGCTTCGCCATTTCCTCCCCTCCTTCCATTTTTAATTATTCTCCTCTGCTTTTTCTTCTTATTTACGCTACAGTGTGCGTGCTGTTGTCTTTTATTGCTTTTATTTACTGTTTCCTTCCCTTTTTTCCCCCTCCTCTCTTCGTTGTTTAATGCTGTCCGCTGCTAATTCCTCTCTTCTACTTCTCGGTCTTCATCATTTTCTTCCTCTTCATTTTCTTCTTTCTCTTCTTCTTTTTCTTCTTCCTGCTCCTCATAATCCTCTTCTTCCTCCTCCTCCTCCTCCTAATCCTTCTCCTCCTCCTCCTCTTCTTCTTCTTCCGTTGCTGTCCTCTTTACCATCTTCGTTCCTCCTCTACCATCTTCGTTCCTCCTCTTTATCATCTTCGTTCCTCCTCTACCATCTTTGTTCCTCCTCTTTACCATCTTCATTCCTCCTCTACCATCTTCGATCCTCCTCTACCATCTTCGTTCCTCTTTACCATCTTCGTTCCTCCTCTTACCATCTTCGTTCCTCCTCTTTACCATCTTCGTTCCTCCTCTTTACCATCTTCGTTCCTCCTCTTTACCATCTTCGTTCCTCCTCTTTACCATCTTCGTTCCTCCTCTTTACCATCTTCGTTCCTCCTCTTTACCATTTTCGTTCCTCCTCTACCATCTTCGTTCCTCCTCTTTACCATCTTCGTTCCTCCTCTTTACCATCTTCGTTCCTCCTCTACCATCTTCGTTCGTCCTCTACCATCTTCGTTCCTCCTCTACCATCTTCGTTCCTCCTCTACCATCTTCGTTCCTCCTCTACCATCTTCGTTCCTCCTCTACCATCTTCGTTCCTCCTCTACCATCTTCGTTCCTCCTCTACCATCTTCGTTCCACCTCTACCATCTTCGTTCCTCCTCTACCATCTTCGTTCCTCCTCTACCATCTTCGTTCCTCCTCTACCATCTTCGTTCGTTGTTACTCATGGTTCGCCAATTCTTAATTGCTCCTTCTAATTAAAATTTAATTACACAATGCGGTGATCATTATCATTGGCTTCCTCCAATGCCGTTTCATCTCCTGTTTGTCTTTCTTGCGTCTGTTGTTCCGTTGGAGTGTAGGCAGCACACACACCCTCCTCTCTGTTGAGTCGCTTCAGTTGTGGCGTAGGTCTCTCTCTCTCTCTCTCTCTCTCTCTCTGTCTAGTGTTGAGCAAGATCAAGAGTGCTGGAGACAACTCATTAGCCTCCAGGACATCACGTACGTCCACTGACAAGATCATTCATAAACACATCCGCCGCATAACTCACTTTTAATCTGCTACTGTAGCCTGAGTGATAGCTGAGTGCTGCCTGAGTGATAGCTGGGTGCTGCCTGAGTGATGGCTGGGTGCTGCCTGAGTGATGGCTGGGTGCTGCCTGAGTGATGGCTGGGTGCTGCCTGAGTGATGGCTGGGTGCTGCCTGAGTGATAGCTGAGTGCTGCCTGAGTGATGGCTGGGTGCTGCCTGAGTGATGGCTGGGTGCTGCCTGAGTGATGGCTGGGTGCTGCCTGAGTGATGCTGGGTGCTGCCTGAGTGATGGCTGGGTGCTGCCTGAGTGATGGCTGGGTGCTGCCTGAGTGATGGCTGGGTGCTGCCTGAGTGATGGCTGGGTGCTGCCTGAGTGATGGCTGGTGTGCTGTGAGCCTGATGTATGGCTGAGTGCTGCCTGAGTGATGGCTGGGTGCTGCCTGAGTGATGGCTGGGTGCTGCCTGAGTGATGGCTGTCTGCTGGTGTCTGCCCTGAGTGATGGCTGGGTGCTGCCTGAGTGATGGCTGGGTGCTGCCTGAGTGATGGCTGGGTGCTGCCTGAGTGATGGCTGGGTGCTGCCTGAGTGATGGCTGGGTGCTGCCTGAGTGATAGCTGGGTGCTGCCTGAGTGATGGCTGGGTGCTGCCTGAGTGATGGCTGGGTGCTGCCTGAGTGATGGCTGGGTGCTGCCTGAGTTATGGCTGGGTGCTGCCTGAGTGATGGCTGGGTGCTGCCTGAGTGATGGCTGGGTGCTGCCTGAGTGATGGCTGGGTACTGCCTGAGTGATGGCTGGGTGCTGCCTGATGGCTGGGTGATAGTTCGGTGCTGCCTGAGTTATGGCTGGGTGCTGCCTGAATGATGGCTGCGTGCTGCCTGAATGATGGCTGGGTGCTGCCTGAGTGATGGCTGGGTACTGCCAGAGTGATGGCTGGGTGCTGCCTGATGGCTGGGTGATAGTTCGGTGCTGCCTGAGTGATGGCTGGGTGCTGCGTGAGTGATGGCTGGGTGCTGCCTGAGTGATGGTTGGGTGCTGCCTGAGTGATGGCTGGGTACTGCCTGAGTGATGGCTGGGGGATAGTTCGGTGCTGCCTGAGTGATGGCTGGGTGCTGCCTGAGTGATAGCTGGGTGCTGCCTGAGTGATGGCTGGGTACTGCCTGAGTGATGGCTGGGTGATAGTTCGGTGCTGCCTGAGTTATGGCTGGGTGCTGCCTGAGTTATGGCTGGGTGCTGCCTGAGTGATGGCTGGGTGCTGCCTGAGTGATGGCTGGGTACTACTGCCTGAGTGATGGCTGGGTGCTGCCTGAGTGATAGCTGGGTGCTGCCTGAGTGATGGCTGTGTGCTGCCTGCTCTCATCCTGTTCAGGACCTGGCCTGGAAATGCGGAGACACGGCTCCCCCTACCCTCACTCCCTGTCTATGGGAGTGAGGAGTATGTGACTGTGTGTGTGTGTGTGTTGTGTGTGTGTTGTGTGTGAGAGAGAGAGAGAGAGAGAGAGAGAGAGAGGTCAATATTTGCATGTCATGAAGGGTTATAGGCACAGGATGCGGCACTAGACTAAGATTCCCACCAAGTATAGTATATCATTGTTTATTCCTAGATTTTCCCGGTTTATTCACACTTTTTTCCCAGTTTATTCACACTTTTTTTCACGAAATGCAGACATATAACATTTCACTGTAAAATAAATGACACAGGTTATACAAAGATAACAGTGGAATAAATTGGGTACAAGAAATAACAGGGCATAAACAAATGTCTGTATAACTTGTGGGGGTAAGGAAAGAGGAGGAGAACACGTGAATAAAAGAGAAGAGAGGAGGAGGAGGAGGAGGAGAAGAAGAGGAGGAGGACGTGATTAAATTAGAGTGGTAATTATAGGGATGATGGGGGAGGGAAGACAAGGAAGGTTACAAACACAAGCAAGTACAGTGGGAGGAGGTGGGAAGACAGGCAGGGAATAATGCTTAACAAACACAGAACAAACACAGGGGAGAAGGAAGGAGGGGGAGAGCAGCAGTGATGGATGACACATACACACACACACACACACACACACACACACACACACACACACACCACACACGAAGTGTGTGAGGAGCTCAACATGAGATTCAAAGAGGTGTTCACAGAGGAAATAGAAGGGCCTCCAGAAAGGAGGAGAGGTAGGGTACACCACCAGGTGCTGGACACGATAAACACAACTGAGGAGGAAGTGAAGAGGCTACTAAGCGAGCTAGATACCTCAAAGGTGATGGGGCCGGACAACATTTCTCCATGGGTCCTGAGAGAGGGAGCAGAGGAGCTATGTGTACCACTAACAACAATCTTCAACACGTCTATCGAAACAGGGCAACTACCAGAGGTATGGAAGACAGCAAATGTAGTTCCAATTTTTAAAAAAGGAGACAGAAACGTAGCACTAAACTACAGACCAGTGTCACTGACATGTATAGCATGCAAAGTCATGGAGAAGATCATCAGGAGAAGAGTGGTGGAGCACCTAGAAAGGAATGAGCTTATCAACGAAGGCCAACACGGTTTCAGGGACGGGAAATCCTGTGTCACAAACCTACTGGAGTTCTATGACAGGGTGACAGCAGTAAGACAAGAGAGAGAGGGGTGGGTAGATTGCATATTCTTGGACTGTAAGAAGGCGTTTGACACGGTCCCACACAAGAGATTAGTGCAGAAGCTGGAGGACCAGGCAGGGATAACAGGGAAGGCACTACAATGGATCAGGGAATACCTGTCAGGAAGACAGCAGCGAGTCATGGTTCGTGGCGAGGTGTCAGAGTGGGCGCCGGTGACGAGTGGGGTGCCACAGGGGTCAGTCCTAGGACCGGTGCTGTTTCTGGTGTTTGTGAACGACATGACGGAAGGAATAGACTCCGAAGTGTCCCTGTTTGCAGATGATGTGAAGTTGATGAGAAGAATTCAATCGGAAGAGGACCAGGCAGAACTACAAAGGGATCTGGATAGGCTGCAAGCCTGGTCCAGCAATTGGCTCCTGGAGTTCAACCCAACCAAGTGCAAAGTCATGAAGATTGGGGAAGGGCAAAGAAGACCGCAGACGGAGTACAGTCTAGGGGGCCAGAGACTACAAACTTCAATCAAGAAAAATGATCTTGGGGTGAGCATAACACCAGGCACATCTCCTGAGGCGCACATCAACCAAATAACTGCTGCAGCATACGGGCGCCTAGCAAACCTAAGAACAGCATTCCGACATCTTAATAAAGAATCGTTCAGGACCCTGTACACTGTGTACGTTAGGCCCATACTGGAGTATGCAGCACCAGTTTGGAACCCACATTTATCCAAGCACGTAAAGAACTAGAGAAAGTGCAAAGGTTTGCAACAAGACTAGTCCCGGAGCTAAGGGGTATGTCCTACGAGGGAGGTTAAGGGAAATCGACCTGACGACACTGGAGGACAGGAGAGATAGGGGGGACATGATAACGACATATAAAATACTGAGAGGAATTGACAAGGTTGACAGAGACAGAATGTTCCAGAGATGGGACACAGCAACAAGGGGACACAGTTGGAAGTTGAAGACTCAGATGAATCACAGGGATGTTAGGAAGTATTTCTTCAGTCACAGAGTAGTCGGGAAGTGGAATAGCTTGGGAAGCGATGTAGTGGAGGCAGGTTCCATACACAGCTTTAAGAAGAGGTATGATAAAGCTCATGGCGCAGGGAGAGTGCCCCAGTAGCGGCCAGTGAAGAGGCGGGGCCAGGAGCTATGTCTCGACCCCTGCAACCACAACTAGGTGAGTACAACTAGGTGAGCACACACACACACACACACACACACACATATATACAGACGGGCAGGATCCGTACATAGATTTAAGATGAGGTACGATAAGGCTCTTGGAGCAGGGAGAGAGAATAGACCTATTAGCAACTAGAGAAGAGGTGGGGCCAGGAGCTATGAATCGACCCCTGCAACCACAAATAGTTGAGTACACACACACAGGGAAGGTCACAACATAGGTATGGGTCATGATGAGCTTTTGCCAAGAGGAGAGAGGGGGGCAGCTGCAGCTCCTGGGATCAAGAGCCTCCAGCAGCAGCAGCAGCAAGGCACCTACGTCCCTTGAAGGGTGAAAAGTTGAAACACGTGATAAAAACGTCTCGGCAGGGCCCTGGGCCAGCAGGGTGAGACGTCTCCATGTCAGTGTGATCTCTCTCGCTCTTGGCTCAGATGTGTTGATTTTCTTGTCATATTCAGATGTTTTAACCAGCTTTAAGGCGACTGAACCTTATATTCAACTCACCCTTGCAACCTGAGATGATTTAACCTTGCATTCAACTCACCCTTGCAACACGAGTTTTAAAATTTGCATTCAATCTTGCAACCTAATGATTGAACCCTTTGGGGGCCGCATTCAACTCACCCTTGCAACACGAGATGATTGAATCTTGCATTCAACTCACCCTTGCAACCTCAGATGATTGAACCTTGCATTCAACTCACCCTTGCAACACGAGATGATTGAATCTTGCATTCAACTCACCCTTGCAACACGAGATGATTGAATTTTGCATTCAACTCACCCTTGCAACACGAGATGATTGAATCTTGCATTCAACTCACCCTTGCAACACGAGATGATTGAACCTTGCATTCAACTCACCCTTGCAACACGAGATGATTGAACCTTGCATTCAACTCACCATTGCAACACGAGATGATTGAACCTTGCATTGAGCTCACCCTTGCAACTCGGGTCCCAGGTAAACAGGAAACTTACTAGTGAGGATTTAATCGCGTTTGACTCACAAAATCGTAATGACACGACGGTACACGACTCACGAACGCAGTGTTCGAACCCCTGGAAAGTCTGTTATAAAAAAAAGAAAGAGCTAAAATAATTACTGGAGATGGTGGAAAACGTTAAGAGGTAGTTTTGGGTGATCAGTCCTTCTGTCTTGACAGGTGTTAAACCCTCAGCCTTGATGGGTGATCAGTCCCTCAGTCTTGATGGTTGATCAGTTCCTCAGCCTTGATGGTTGATCAGTCCCTCAGTCTTGATGGTTGATCAGTCCCTCAGTCTTGATGGTTGATCAGTCCCTCAGCCTTGATGGTTGATCAGTCCCTCAGTCTTGATGGTTGATCAGTCCCTCAGCCTTGATGGTTGATCAGTCCCTCAGTCTTGATGGTTGATCAGTCCCTCAGCCTTGATGGTTGATCAGTCTCTCAGCCTTGATGGTTGATCAGCCCTCAGTCTTGATGGTTGATCAGTCCCTCACTCAGTCTTGATGGTTGATCAGTCCCTCAGTCTTGATGGTTGATCAGTCCCTCAGTCTTGATGGTTGATCAGTCCCTCAGTCTTGATGGTTGATCAGTCCCTCAGTCTTGATGGTTGATCAGTCCCTCAGTCTTGATGGTTGATCAGTCCCTCAGTCTTGATGGTTGATCAGTCCCTCAGCCTTGATGGTTGATCAGTCCCTCAGTCTTGATGGTTGATCAGTCCCTCAGCATTGATGGTTGATCAGTCCCTCAGTCTTGATGGTTGATCAGTCCCTCAGTCTTGATGGTTGATCAGTCCCTCAGTCTTGATGGTTGATCAGTCCCTCAGTCTTGATGGTTGATCAGTCCCTCAGTCTTGATGGTTGATCAGTCCCTCAGCCTTGATGGTTGATCAGTCCCTCAGTCTTGATGGTTGATCAGTCCCTCAGTCTTGATGGTTGATCAGTCCCTCAGTCTTGATGGTTGATCAGTCCCTCAGTCTTGATGGTTGATCAGTCCCTCAGTCTTGATGGTTGATCAGTCCCTCAGTCTTGATGGTTGATCAGTCCCTCAGTCTTGATGGGTGATCAGTCCCTCAGTCTTGATGGTTGATCAGTCCCTCAGTCTTGATGGTTGATCAGTCCCTCAGTCTTGATGGTTGATCAGTCCCTCAGTCTTGATGGGTGATCAGTCCCTCAGTCTTGATGGTTGATCAGTCCCTCAGCCTTGATGGTTGATCAGTCCCTCAGTCATGATGGTTGATCAGTCCTTCAGCCTTGATGGTTGATCAGTCCCTCAGTCTTGATGGTTGATCAGTCCTTCAGTCTTGATGGGTGATCAGTCCCTCAGTCTTGATGGTTGATCAGTCCCTCAGTCTTGATGGTTGATCAGTCCCTCAGCCTTGATGGTTGATCAGTCCCTCAGTCTTGATGGTTGATCAGTCCCTCAGTCTTGATGGTTGATCAGTCCCTCAGCCTTGATGGTTGATCAGTCCCTCAGTCTTGATGGTTGATCAGTCCCTCAGCCTTGATGGTTGATCAGCCCTCAGTCTTGATGGTTGATCAGTCCCTCAGCCTTGATGGTTGATCAGCCCTCAGTCTTGATGGTTGATCAGTCCTCAGTCTTGATGGTTGATCAGTCCCTCAGTCTTGATGGTTGATCAGTCCCTCAGCTTGATGGTTGATCAGTCCTCAGCTTGATGGTTGATCAGTCCCTCAGTCTTGATGGTTGATCAGTCCCTCAGTCTTGATGGTTGATCAGTCCCTCAGTCTTGATGGTTGATCAGTCCCTCAGTCTTGATGGTTGATCAGTCCCTCAGTCTTGATGGGTGATCAGTCCCTCAAGTCTTGATGGTTGATCAGTCCTCAGCTTGATGGTTGATCAGTCCTCAGTCTTGATGGTTGATCAGTCCTCAGTCTTGATGGTGATCAGTCCTCAGTCTTGATGGTTGATCAGTCCTCAGTCTTGATGGTGATCAGTCCCTCAGTCTTGATGGTTGATCAGTCCTCAGTCTTGATGGTTGATCAGTCCCTCAGTCTTGATGGTTGATCAGTCCCTCAGTCTTGATGGTTGATCCAGTCTCGTCTCTGTTGATGGTCCTCAGTCTTGATGGTTGATCAGTCCTCAGTCTTGATGGTTGATCAGTCCTCAGTCTTGATGGTTGATCAGCCTCCTTGATGGTTGATCAGTCCCTCAGTCTTGATGGTTGATCAGTCCTCAGTCTTGATGGTTGATCAGTCCCTCAGTCTTGATGGTTGATCAGTCCTTCAGTCTTGATGGTTGATGTCCTCAGTCTTATGGTTGATCAGCCCTCAGTTGTGGTTGATCAGTCCCTCAGCTTGATGGTTGATCAGTCCCTCAGTCTTGATGGTTGATCAGTCCCTCAGCTTGATGGTTGATCAGTCCCTCAGTCTTGATGGTTGATAGTCCTCAGTCTTGATGGTTGATCAGTCCCTCAGTTTGAGGTTGATCAGTCCCTCAGCTTGATGGTATCACTCAGCCTTGATGGTTGATCAGTCCTCAGTCTTGATGGTTGATCAGTCCCTTGTTTGATCCATTGATGGTGATCAGTCCTCAGCTTGATGGTTGATCGTCCCTCATTTGATGGTTGATCTCCTCAGTCTTGATGGTTGATCAGTCCTCAGTCTTGATGGTTGATCAGTCCTTATTGTGTACAGTCCTCAGTCTTGATGGTTGATCAGTCCTAGTTTGATGTGTCCCTCGTGTTGGTTCTCCTAGTCTTATGGTTGATCAGTCCTAGCTTGATGGTTGATCAGTCCCCAGTTGATGGTTGATCAGTCCTCAGTCTTGTGGTTGATCTCCCTTGATGGTTGATCAGTCCCTAGTTGATGTCTCAGTCTTATGTTGATGTCCTCAGCTTGATGGTTGATCAGTCCTCATCTTGTGGTTGATAGTCCTCAGCTTGATGGTGATCAGTCCTCAGTCTTGATGGTTGATCAGTCCCTCAGTTTGATGGTTGATCAGTCCTCAGCTTGATGGTTGATCAGTCCTCAGTCTTGATGGTGATCAGTCCTCAGTCTTGATGGTGATCATCCCAGTCTTGATGGTTGATCAGTCCTCGTCTTGATGGTGATCAGTCCTCAGTCTTGATGGTTGATCAGTCCCTCAGTCTTGATGGTTGATCAGTCCCTGTCAGTCCTTGATGGTTGATCAGTCCTCAGTCTTGATGGTTGATCAGTCCTCAGTCTTGATGGTTGATCAGTCCTCAGCTTGATGGTTGATCAGTCCTCAGTCTTGATGGTTGATCAGTCCTCAGTCTTGATGGTTGATCAGTCCCTCAGTCTTGATGGTTGATCAGTCCCTCAGCTTGATGGTTGATCAGTCCCTCAGTCTTGATGGTTGATCAGTCCTCAGTCTTGATGGTTGATCAGTCCTCAGTCTTGATGGTTGATCAGTCCTCAGTCTTGATGGTTGATCAGTCCCTCAGTCTTGATGGTTGATCAGTCCTCAGTCTTGATGGTTGATCAGTCCTCAGTCTTGATGGTTGATCAGTCCTCAGTCTTGATGGTTGATCAGTCCTCAGTCTTGATGGTTGATCAGTCCTCAGTCTTGATGGTTGATCAGTCCCTCAGTCTTGATGGTTGATCAGTCCCTCAGTCTTGATGGTTGATCAGTCCCTCAGTCTTGATGGTTGATCAGTCCTCAGTCTTGATGGTTGATCAGTCCTCAGTCTGATGGTTGATCAGTCCCTCAGTCTTGATGGTTGATCAGTCCTCAGCTTGATGTGATCAGTCCTCAGCTTGATGGTTGATCAGTCCTCAGCTTGATGGTGATCAGTCCTCAGTCTTGATGGTTGATCAGTCCTCAGTCTTGATGGTTGATCAGTCCTCAGTCTTGATGGTTGATCAGTCCTCAGCTTGATGGTTGATCAGTCCTCAGTCTTGATGGTTGATCAGTCCTCAGCTTGATGGTTGATCAGTCCCTCAGTCTTGATGGTTGATCAGTCCTCAGTCTTGATGGTTGATCAGTCCTCAGTCTTGATGGTTGATCAGTCCTAGCTTGATGGTTGATCGTCCTCGCTTGATGGTGATCAGTCCTCAGTCTTGATGGTTGATCGTCCCTCAGCCTTGATGGTTGATCAGTCCTCAGCTTGATGGTTGATCAGTCCTCAGTCTTGATGGTTGATCAGTCCCTCAGTCTTGATGGTTGATCAGTCCTCAGCTTGATGGTTGATCAGTCCTCAGCTTGATGACTGGTTGATCAGTCCCTCAGCTTGATGGTTGATCAGTCCTCTCCAGTCTTGATGGTTGATCAGTCCTCAGTCTTGATGGTTGATCAGTCCCTCAGTCTTGATGGTTGATCAGTCCCTCAGCCTTGATGGTTGATCAGTCCTCAGTCTTGATGGTTGATCAGTCCCTCAGTCTTGATGGTTGATCAGTCCCTCAGTCTTGATGGTTGATCAGTCCTCAGTATTGATGGTTGATCAGTCCCTCAGCATTGATGGTTGATCAGTCCCTCAGTCTTGATGGTTGATCAGTCCCTCAGTCTTGATGGTTGATCAGTCCCTCAGTCTTGATGGTTGATCAGTCCTTCAGTCTTGATGGTTGATCAGTCCCTCAGCCTTGATGGTTGATCAGTCCTCAGTCTTGATGGTTGATCAGTCCCTCAGCTTGATGGTTGTCAGTCCCTCAGTCTTGATGGTTGATCAGTCCCTCAGCCTTGATGGTTGTCAGTCCTCAGTCTTGATGGTTGATCAGTCCCCAGCTTGATGGTTGATCAGTCCCTCAGCTTGATGGTTGATCAGTCCCTCAGTCTTGATGGTTGATCAGTCCCTCAGCCTTGATGGTTGATCAGTCCCTCAGCTTGATGGTGATCAGTCCCAGCTTGATGGTTGATCAGTCCCAGCTTGATGGTGATCAGTCCTCAGCTTGATGGTTGATAGTCCTCAGCTGATGGTTGATCAGTCCTCAGTCTTGATGGTTGATCAGTCCCAGTCTTGATGGTTGATAGTCCTCAGCTTGATGGTTGATCAGTCTCAGTTGATGTGTGTCATGAGGTAGTCCAGCTGATGGTTGATCAGTCCTCAGTCTTGATGGTTGATCAGTCCTCAGTCTTGATGGTTGACAGTCCTCAGTCTTGATGGTTGTCAGTCCCTAGTATTGTGGTGATGCAGTCCCTCAGTCTGAGGTGTTAGTCCATCAGCCTTGTGAGTGAACAGTCTTGTGTGAGGTGTGGGGTGGTAGGTGGTGGTGTGAGTCAGTTCTGGTGGTTGTGGTAGTGCTGGTGGTGAGTGTAGCTTGGTGGTGAGTCGAGTGGTTGGTGAGTCGTGGTGGAGTGCTGGTGGTGGTGGTAGTGCTGGTGGTGGTGGTAGTGCTGGTGGTGGTGGTAGTGCTGGTGGTGGTGGTAGTGCTGGTGGTGGGGAGTGCTGGTGGTGGGGTAGTGCTGGTGGTGGTGGTAGTGCTGATGGTGGTGAGTGTGGTGGTGATAGTCCTTGTGTGGTAGTCGGTGTGGTGAGCTGGTTGAGTCAGGTGTGGATGGTGATATTCGTTTATGGTTGGTAGTCCTGGTGGTGGATTGGTGTGCGGTGGTGTGATATGCTCAGTTGATGTTGAGTGGTCATGTAATACCTCAGCTTGTTAGAGTCAGATCATTGAGCTTGTGGCTTGCATCCACGTGACGAGATGACATCTCCAGTTGATGTTGCAGAGGTCCAGGTGATGACATCTCCAGTTGATGTTGCAGAGGTCCAGGTGATGACATCTCCAGTTGATGTTGCAGAGGTCCAGGAGATGACATCTCCAGTTGATGTTGCAGAGGTCCAGGAGATGACATCTCCAGTTGATGTTGCAGAGGTCCAGTAGATGACATCTCCAGTTGATGTTGCAGAAGTCCAGGAGATGACATCTCCAGTTGATGTTGCAGAGGCCCAGGTGATGACATCTCCAGTTGATGTTGCAGAGGTCCAGGAGATGACATCTCCAGTTGATGTTGCAGAGGTCCAGGAGATGACATCTCCAGTTGATGTTGCAGAGGTCCAGGAGATGACATCTCCAGTTGATGTTGCAGAGGTCCAGGTGATGACATCTCCAGTTGATGTTGCAGGTCAGAGTGACTCTGTTGATTGCGGTCAGGAGATGACATCTCCAGTTGATGTTGCAGAGGTCCAGGAGATGACATCTCCAGTTGATGTTGCAGAGGTCCAGGAGATGACATCTCCAGTTGATGTTGCAGAGGTCCAGTAGATGACATCTCCAGTTGATGTTGCAGAGATCCAGGTGATGACATCTCCAGTTGATGTTGCAGAGATCCAGGTGATGACATTTCCAGTTGATGTTGCAGAGGTCCAGGAGATGACATCTCCAGTTGATGTTGCAGAGGTCCAGGAGATGACATCTCCAGTTGATGTTGCCGAGATCCAGGAGATGACATCTCCAGTTGATGTTGCAGAGATCCAGGAGATGACATCTCCAGTTGATGTTGCAGAGATCCAGGTGATGACATCTCCAGTTGATGTTGCAGAGGTCCAGGAGATGACATCTCCAGTTGATGTTGCAGAAATCCAGGTGATGACATCTCCAGTTGATGTTGCAGAGGTCCAGATGACATCTCCAGTTGATGTTGCAGAGATCCAGGTGATGACATTTCCAGTTGATGTTGCAGAGGTCCAGGAGATGACATCTCCAGTTGATGTTGCAGAGGTCCAGTAGATGACATCTCCAGTTGATGTTGCAGAGATCCAGGTGATGACATCTCCAGTTGATGTTGCAGAGATCCAGGTGATGACATCTCCAGTTGATGTTGCAGAGGTCCAGGAGATGACATCTCCAGTTGATGTTGCAGAGGTCCAGGAGATGACATCTCCAGTTGATGTTGCAGAGGTCCAGGAGATGACATCTCCAGTTGATGTTGCAGAGGTCCAGGAGATGACATCTCCAGTTGATGTTGCAGAGGTCCAGGAGATGACATCTCCAGTTGATGTTGCAGAGGTCCAGGAGATGACATCTCCAGTTGATGTTCAGAGGTCCCGGAGATGACATCTCCAGTTGATGTTGCAGAGGTCCAGGAGATGACATCTCCAGTTGATGTTGCAGAGGTCCAGGAGATGACATCTCCAGTTGATGTTGCAGAGGTCCAGGAGTTGACGCAGTTACATCAGCATCAACACCACAAGTACATCTTTGCGAGCCTTTGTAATCCTCTCTGCTCTTTACAAATCATCTGTGCTCTATTTAAATCCTTTGGGCTCTATATAAATCCTTTATAGTCTATACATATTCTCACTCTAGTTTTAGACATCTGTATTTAGAGCCTCACTCTAGTGGTAGAAATCTGTATCTAGAGCCTCACTCTAGTGGTAGACATCTGTATTTAGAGCCTCACTCTAGTGGTAGACATCTGTATTTAGAGCCTCACTCTAGTGGTAGACTTCTGTATTTAGAGCCTCACTCTAGTGGTTGACATTTGTATTTAGAGCCCCACTCTAGTGGTTGACATCTGTATTTAGAGCCCCACTCTAGTGGTAGACATCTGTATTTAGAGCCCCACTCTAGTGGTAGACATCTGTATTTAGAGCCCCACGCTAGCATTAGACATCTTGCATTTAGAGCCCCACTCTAGTGGTAGACATCTTGCATTTAGAGCCCCACTCTAGTAGTAGATATCTGTATTTAGAGCCCCACTCTAGTGGTAGACATCTTGCATTTAGAGCTCCACTCTAGTGGTAGACATCTGTATTTAGAGCCCCACTCTAGTGGGAGACATTTGTATTTAGAGCCCCACTCTAGTGGTTGACATCTGTATTTAGATCCCCACTCAAGCAGTAGACATGTTGTATTTAGAGCCCCACTCTAACAGTCAACAGGTTGTGTTGTGAGCGTGGAGCTCCAGTCTAAGAGTGGAGGCTCCGGCCAGAGACAGGCGGGCGCCAGTTAGCTAATAGAGTAATTAAACTGCCTGTTGTTGGGTAGACAGGATGCTCTTAATGAGTGTAAAGAGACAGTGTGGGTGGCACTGTAACTCGAGATGGGTAAGGCAGCGTGGCACTCTGCTCAGAAGGAATGTGGCGCTCTGCTGAGAGTGAGGATGGCATTCTGGTGACAGGGTAGCACTGTGGTGACAGGGTGGCGCTGTGGTGACAAGGTAGCACTGTGGAAAGGAAGGATGGTACTGGTGGGAAAAGGAGGGAGGCACTGTGGGAAAGGGAGGATGGCACTGTGGGAAAGGGAGGATGGCACTGTGGAAAAGGGAGGGTGTCACTTAATCAAAATTGTATACATCAGCAGAGTGCTGCAACACTATTCTGTATGGTAGTTACCTTGTGGCAACAAAAGCTATGTGTTGCATACATGGTGTTGCAATGTGTCAGCCTGAGCTGGCAGACTTCAGTAGTGTCAGCTTGAGCTGGGAGACTTCAGTAGTGTCAGCCTGAGCTGGGATTCTTCAGTAGTGTCAGCCAGAGCTGGCAGACTTCAGTAGTGTCAGCCAGAGCTGGCAGACTTCAGTAGTGTCAGCCAGAGCTGGCAGACTTCAGTAGTGTCAGTCTGAGCTGGCAGACTTTAGTAGTGTCAGCCTGAGCTGGGAGACTTCAGTAGTGTCAGCCAGAGCTGGCAGACTTCAGTAGTGTCAGCCTGAGCTGGGAGACTTCAGTAGTGTCAGCCTGAGTTGGGAGACTTCAGTAGTGTCAGCCTGAGCTGGGAGACTTCAGTAGTGTCAGCCTGAGCTGGGAGACTTCAGTAGTGTCAGCCTGAGCTGGGAGACTTCAGTAGTGTCAGCCTGAGCTGGGAGACTTCAGTAGTGTCAGCCTGAGCTGGGAGACTTCAGTAGTGTCAGCCAGAGCTGGCAGACTTCAGTAGTGTCAGTCTCAGCTGGGAGACTTCAGTAATGTCAGCCAGAGCTGACTAACATAATAGTGTACTCAGGTTGTATACACACACACAAACACACATACATAGTGTATTGAATCTACAAATAGGTAATAACACACGCATTTATGTACATACATATACAATATACATAATATACATGTACATATGTAGTTTAGTGGCAGTGCAGGGGTAGTAACAATAAAATGAAGGGATAGGTTGATTTTGGAACACCAGTGAGACACATTAACAAGATAAATTAACAAGATACATTAACAAGACACATTAACAAGACACATTAACAAGACACATTAACAAGACACATTAACAAGACACATTAACAAGATACATACACCAACTGGTGTATTTCTCACAGCTTATATGTATTGAGTGTATATTTTAATCACTGTTTTAGGGATTAAAGTATTTTTGTCTTGTGGTGATAAGGTTACGTGCAACCTTACTGGCCCTAGTGTAGTCGATAGGCTTTCAACCCCATTAACCAAGCATCCAGCCAGTGAGACGCAGCGATGGTGGTAGAGATGTCACTGTCATGATGTCAGTGTTGCAGTGGTCATGGTGGTGATGCTTGTGGTGGGACCCTAATAAGATGATGATAATGAGTGTGGTGCCTTGAAGATGTTGTGACAGGAGAGGTGACGATGTGGGAAGTGCGGTGGGAGGGAAGGTGGCACTGTGGAGGCATCTCACAGGAAGGGTGGCACCGCGGAGGCATCTCACAGGAAGGGTGGCACTGTGGAGGCATCTCACAGAAAGGGTGGCACTGTGGAGGCATCTCGCAGGAAGGGTGGCACCGTGGAGGCATCTCACAGGAAGGGTGGCACCGTGGAGGCATCTCACAGGAAGAGTGGCACCGTAGAGGGATTTCACAGGAAGGGTGGCACTGCGGAGGCATCTCACAGGAAGGGTGGCACCGTGGAGGCATCTCACAGGAAGGGTGGCACCGTGGAGGCATCTCACAGGAAGGGTGGCACTGAGGAGGCATCTCACAGTAAGGGTGGCACCGTGGAAGCATCTCACTGGAAGGGGGCACTGTAAGAAGGATCTCACAGGAAGGGTGGAACTGTAGAGGCATCTCACAGAAAGGGTGGCACCGTGTAAGCATCTCATAGGAGGGGTGGCACCATGGAAGCATCTCACAAGGATGGGTGGCACCATGGAAGCATCTCACAGGAAGGGTGGCACCGTGGAGGCCTCTCACAGGAAGGGTGGCACCGTGAAGGCCTCTCACAGGAAGGGTTGCACCGTGGAGGCATCTCACAGGAAGGGTGGCACCGTGGAGGCATCTCACAGGAAGGGTGGCACCGTGGAGGCATCTCACAGGAAGGGTGGCACCGTGGAGGCATCTCACAGGAAGGGTGGCACCGTGGAGTCATCTCACAGGAAGGGTGGCACTGTGTTGATACAGTGGTAAGGATGTCGTTCAAACAGCAGCAGGATTGGCAGTGAGGGGTGGCACTCTAGCAGCAACAGAGGGAAGAGGCGGGAGTGGCCCTGGGTGGCCATCATGTGGGGAGGGAAGGGGAGAGAGGATCAAGGGGATGGCACTAATGAAATCATCCCTGGGGTCACACACACAGACACACACACACACACAGGAGCTATGACTCGACCCCTGCAACCACAACTAGGTGAGTACACACATACATATACAAACAAGAGGTCATTATGGTGGACCACGGAGATACTTGACCTCCCACAGGTCATCCACTGACTTCCCTACTCCTAACTTATACATTTTAATAATCCCTCACATTCCCTCACTTTATTCCTTTTTCTTAATCACATTACATTACGATTCACCTTTCTCTATACCTTCCCTGTTCCCTCATACTTATTTATACCTTTCCTGTTCCCTCATACTTCTTTATACCTTCCCTGTTCCCTCGTACTTCTCTATACCTTCCCTGTTCCCTCATATTTATTTATACCTTCCCTGTTCCCTCGTACTTCTCTATACCTTCCCTGTTCCCTCATATTTCTTTATTCCTTCCCTGTTCCCTCATACTCTTCTATACCTTCCCTGTTTCTCATACTCCTCTATACTGTCTACTTATAACTCTGCTACATCCTGATACTCAATCGTGTTTCCTCATGCTCTTCCTTACTCTCTCATGGAGTCTGGCACTCTAAGTGGCTCTCTGACCCTGGCACAACTCACTAACGTGCATCCTGTAGTTCAAAAGGTCCACGAGTGGCTCACCGTGCTCACACACAAGGATGTGGAGTTGTATTAGTGCCAGAGCCACATGTGTTGCTTCCTGGGCTCACTGAATTTGCAGACGCGGAAGCCAAAACTGCCGCAACAGGTACTGTTTTCTGTTGACTTCAGCATAGGAAGTTCCTGGATTTTATTCAGATGTAGGGTAGTCGGGTTGGGAGATAGGGAAGGTAGGGGTGGGGAAATGGGAAAAACGTCGAAGGTGAGGAGAGTGAGAAAGGCAGGTGATGAGAAGTGTAAAGGTATTGGATAGGGAGATGGGAAACGGGGAGAAGGTAGGCAGGTTGTGAAAGGAGAGAAAGAGCTGAGAAACTGTATAGACGAGGGGTGGAAAGGATGAGGTAAGTGGATAATAGATGTAACTGGGAAAGAAGGGAAGAGCTAGGATTAGGGATGGAAAGTAGGGAACGTGAGGTAAGGGATGTGGAAAGGGAGAACAAATGTGTGTAGAGCATGTCACTTAACAGTAGTGGTGTCACACTCTGTGTGGAGAGTCAGTTGTGTTGGTGCTCGGGTCACGTGACCGCAGACTCAGAAATAAAGGTTGCTGAGACGACTGTACTCTATAGCATTATTATCATGGGGAAGCGCTAAACCCGTAGAGATTATACAGCGCCTGTGGGGAGGAGGCATTCAGGCTTAATTCAGGAAGTTGGAACACAGATCCAATTTCTTAGATCAAGAGCCCCTCACCAGCATCAAGGAACCTCCTTGAGGTTCACTAGAAAGCAAACTTTACACTCTCAGTCATTATCTGGACAGAGTACCAGGTTATGTAAGACGGAAGTAAGGTAATGTTGGGCCCTACTTGTGTGGTATATGTCAGCAGGAGGGGAGGTATCCCTCAAGGTACCCCCATTCCTCACTGGGAGGTATTCTCTGATATATTCCTCACGTAGTGACAATCACCAAACTGAATACTGGTGTAGCAGTCGTTGTGACATGTATATATGGCCCTCCTCTTTCCGTAGAAATCATCACTATAAGGCGAGTATCTGCAGTTAGAGGATACTACACACTCGCCTTATCCATGGATACCTGCTGCCAGGGGATCCTGCTCCTCTGCACACCTGGTGTACCTTTCACTGTGACATCTATATTAAATATACGTCTTTACAACCACCGAGGCCTCAGTGATAACTTAAAGTGATTTATGTCATATGATCTTGGAAGAATATTACTCTTTTGAAAGAATTATGAGTTTATTGCCTTTGAGACTGAATGTTTAATTTTACCATTGTTGTGGTACGTGTGAGTGTTGTATGTTGTGATGGAATGTGAGCTTTTAATAATCTGTAGAGCACTTGTGGGATTTTTCAATGATAAGATGTATTAAAAACCATTGACGACCATGAAGAGGCATTAATGTTGACAGCTCAATACCCCAGCAGCCATAGTTCTGGGCATCTCAGCATGACCCCTCTCATGCTCACTCCTGCTCTCCAGTGTGGGAAAGTAGAGAGAGAGGGGTCTAAACTCCCTCGAGAGGGATCGCCGTCCCTCTGAGGGGGTCGTGCCCCCCTCGGAGAAAATTTCTCCACATTACTAAATGATTCTTGGGTCTATGAGTTTGTGTCATTCTACTACAAAATTTTGAGCTTTATATAAACCATAAATTATAAATGTAGTTATGTATATAGAAATTCTGTTACCCCTTTGAGGGTCTACTTCCTGAGGCTGTGTTTCCCTCTGGTCTTGTGTTTCTGACCACATGTCACGTTACACGTGACACTTCACCGTCAAAATCTAAATCTAATCTGAGTAGTCGGCTTTCCCTTGCATTCTCTTTAAGTCCTGTTAAATGGCTCTGTCAAAACATGCTGCGTTTCTCACTGTTGTAATTCTCTCGGTAATAAAGGCCTTTATTTTTCCGCTTAGTAAAACTATCCAACAGGTCTTAGGCAGGACTCAATGCACCTACCTTGGCATCTTAGCTTCAATCCTTCTCTGCTTCTAAGATGAATAGTGTTATTTTTATTATCATAGTGCTGTCTTTATTATCATAGTGCTGTCTTTATTATCATAGTGCTGTTTTTATTATCATAGTGCTTTTTTATTATCATAGTGCTGTTTTTATTATCATAGTGCTGTCTTTATTATCATAGTGCTGTTTTTATTATCATAGTGCTGTTTTTATTATCATAGTGCTGTCTTTATTATCATAGTGCTGTCTTTACTATCATAGTGCTGTCTTTATTATCATAGTGCTGTCTTTATTATCATAGTGCTGTCTTTATTATCATAGTGCTGTCTTTATTATCATAGTGCTGTCTTTATTATCATAGTGCTGTCTTTATTATCATAGTGCTGTATTTATTATCATAGTGCTGTCTTTATTATCATAGTGCTGTCTTTATTATCATAGTGCTGTCTTTATTATCATAGTGCTGTCTTTATTATCATAGTGCTGTCTTTATTATCATAGTGCTGTATTTATTATCATAGTGCTGTCTTTATTATCATAGTGCTGTATTTATTATCCTAGTGGCTGTCTTTATTATCATAGTGCTGTCTTTACTATCCTAATGGCTGTCTTTATTATCATAGTGCTGTCTTTACTATCATAATGGCTGTCTTTATTATCATAGTGCTGTCTTTATTATCATAGTGCTGTCTTTATTATCATAGTGCTGTCTTTATTATCATAGTGCTGTCTTTATTATCATAGTGCTGTCTTTATTATCATAGTGCTGTCTTTATTATCATAGTGCTGTCTTTATTATCATAGTACTGTCTTTATTATCATAGTGCTGTCTTTATTATCATAGTACTGTCTTTATTATCATAGTGCTGTCTTTATTATCATAGTGCTGTCTTTATTATCATAGTGCTGTATTTATTATCATAGTGCTGTCTTTACTATCCTATGGCTGTCTTTATTATCATAGTGCTGTCTTTATTATCATTAGTGCTGTCTTTATTATCATAGTGCTGTCTTTATTATCATAGTGCTGTCTTTATTATCATAGTACTGTCTTTATTATCATAGTGCTGTCTTTATTATCATAGTGCTGTCTTTATTATCATAGTGCTGTATTTATTATCATAGTGCTGTCTTTACTATCCTAATGGCTGTCTTTATTATCATAGTGCTGTCTTTATTATCATAGTGCTGTCTTTATTATCATAGTGCTGTCTTTATTATCATAGTACTGTCTTTATTATCATAGTGCTGTCTTTATTATCATAGTGCTGTCTTTACTATCCTAGTGGCTGTCTTTATTATCATAGTGCTGTCTTTATTATCATAGTGCTGTCTTTATTATCATAGTGCTGTATTTATTATCATAGTGCTGTCTTTATTATCATAGTGCTGTATTTATTATCATAGTGCTGTATTTATTATCATAGTGCTGTCTTTATTATCATAGTGCTGTCTTTATTATCATAGTGCTGTATTTATTATCATAGTGCTGTATTTATTATCATAGTGCTGTCTTTATTATCATAGTGCTGTCTTTATTATCATAGTACTGTCTTTATTATCATAGTACTGTCTTTATTATCATAGTGCTGTCTTTATTATCATAGTGCTGTTTTTATTATCACAGTGCTGTCTTTATTATCATAGTGCTGTCTTTATTATCATAGTGCTGTCTTTATTATCATAGTGCTGTCTTTATTATCATAGTGCTGTCTTTATTATCATAGTGCTGTCTTTACTATCATAGTGCTGTCTTTATTATCATAGTGCTGTCTTTACTATCATAGTGCTGTCTTTATTATCATAGTGCTGTCTTTACTATCCTAGTGGCTGTCTTTATTATCATAGTGCTGTCTTTACTATCCTAGTGGCTGTCTTTATTATCATAGTGCTGTCTTTATTATCATAGTGCTGTCTTTATTATCATAGTGCTGTCTTTATTATCATAGTGCTGTCTTTATTATCATAGTGCTGTCTTTATTATCATAGTGCTGTCTTTATTATCATAGTGATGTCTTTATTATCATAGTGCTGTCTTTACTATCCTAGTGGCTGTCTTTATTATCATAGTGCTGTCTTTATTATCATAGTGCTGTCTTTATTATCTAGTGCTGTCTTTATTATCATAGTGCTGTCTTTATTATCATAGTGCTGTCTTTATTATCATAGTGCTGTCTTTATTATCATAGTGCTGTCTTTATTATCATAGTGCTGTCTTTATTATCATAGTGCTGTCTTTATTATCATAGTGCTGTCTTTATTATCATAGTGCTGTCTTTATTATCATAGTGCTGTCTTTATTATCATAGTGCTGTCTTTACTATCCTAGTGGCTGTCTTTATTATCATAGTGCTGTCTTTATTATCATAGTGCTGTCTTTCTATCATAGTGGATTCATGTCTTTATTATCATAGTGCATGATCTGGATTGCATGGATCCCAGTGGATGCATGTCTTTGCATGGATCATGGATTGCATGGATCGGGATTGCATGGATCACTGGATTGCATGGATCACGTGGATTGCATGGATCACGTGGATTGCATGGATCACGTGGATTGCATGGATCAAGTGGATTGCATGGATCAAGTGGATTGCATGGATCAAGTGGATTGCATGGATCACGTGGATTGCATGGATCACGTGGATTGCATGGATCACGTGGATTGCATGGATCACGTGGATTGCATGGATCACGTGGATTGCATGGATCACGTGGATTACATGGATCACGTGGATTGCATGGATCATTTCACTTACATTTTTCTTTACGTTGTAAACAAAAAAAAAATTTTTATTCTCATTACATTCTCTCCTGTGATTATTGACGGGGAGGAATGCGCCATCCCCGCCCACACTCATACCCACTCACGCCCATTTTTCAGAGGTGGACTCTGAGATTAGGGGAAAGGGGTGGAGTGACGCCCATCATAAACAAGAGGAGGCGACTCTTAACCCATTCATCCCCATACATGACTTGAAGGATGCTCAGAGCCTTTGAGACGCCCACACACACACACGCCTTACATACGACAACTCACGCACACAAGCCCTCCCCCCCCCACACACACGCCCACGCTAATATGCTTACCTAGTGTTTGAATAACGGTAGCAGGCGAGTCAGTACTCAATACTAGCGTCCCTCACCTGTAGGAAGAGAGAATAAGGTAGTATTTTCTTATTTACATTCGTATGTTACTATCATTAATAATAATTATTTATTATTATTATTATTATTATTTACACGGGGTTTTAAAAGGTTGGGTTAAAGTTCCTAACTTTTTTTATAAGCTAAGAGCTATTACGTACATAAGCTCATTTGAAAGCATTTTTATTGTTATGAGACCAAAAAAGGGGAAAAAATGAAGTTGAAACCATCTATGGGTTTTTCTCTCTCTCTCTCTCTCTCTCTCTCTCTCTCTCTCTCTCTCTCACATCCGTCACAAGGAGAGAACAGGTTCATTCAGTGACAGAGTTATCGTAATCGTCCTCCAGAAGACCCCCAGTAAGGCCACACAGTAGAGTGTTGTATCTGTGTTACACTGTCTAGAGTACCACACGACCCTGTCACTCAGGAGACAGTGGTGCCCTACATCACTCTGTAGGAACCTGCGTCACTCTGTAGGAACCTGCGTCACTCTGTAGGAACCTGCGTCACTCTGTAGGAACCTACATCACTGTGTAGGAACCTACATCACTGTGTAGGAACCTACATCACTCTGTAGGAACCTACATCACTCTGTAGGAACCTGCGTCACTTTGTAGGAACCTACATCACTCTGTAGGAACCTGCATCACTCTGTAGGAACCTACATCACTCTGTAGGAACCTACATCACTCTGTAGGAACCTGCGTCACTCTGTAGGAACCTACATCACTCTGTAGGAACCTACATCACTCTGTAGGAACCTACATCACTCTGTAGGAACCTACATCACTCTGTAGGAACCTACATCACTCTGTAGGAACCTACATCACTCTGTAGGAACCTGCGTCACTTTGTAGGAACCTACATCACTCTGTAGGAACCTGCATCACTCTGTAGGAACCTACATCACTCTGTAGGAACCTGCGTCACTCTGTAGGAACCTACATCACTCTGTAGGAACCTACATCACTGTGCACTGTGTTGGAACCTCTCTCTCTCAAGTGCCTTTGACAAAATAGATGGGAATAGTAACAATTGATAGATATATAATAACACCTGATAGATATATAATAACACCTGATAGATATATAATAACACCTGATAGATATATAATGTATTATATATCTATCATTTATCTATTTCATATATATTATTTATCAGTTATATGTGAATTATATATCTATAAGATATAAACTCTAATATTTCCTTATTCATTAAATGTGATAGTCCCGTTACGGATCTCTCTTACTCTTTTATTCTCATTCTTATTCCTATTTAGTAAATTCGAGTGAGGTGAGCGACTGATTCCTACGTCTGGATGTGTTGTTCAGTGATATCAGTGTTATAGTGAGGAAATCGTATACTATTCTAGCTAATTTTAAGCTGATTTTCATGATGGATGACCTTAGGCTGGACTTTGTGGTATAAATCTTAGAGAAACTATGGAATATGTTAAAGGCATGCGAGGGAATGAAGTCCTGAACTGGGAAAACGTAAGTTATAAGCAGAGAGTAGTGCAGCGCCCTCGCTGGGAGACGCCAGGGGAGCCATGATAACGACGTATAAATTTATAGAATAGTGTGGGCAAAGTGGACGAGGAGGAATTCCCCGTGTCAGAGATAGGCAGAACAAAGAAGTGATAAGTTTAAGTAAGAAGCTGTGTAGAAGAGGTAGTGTGGAATGTTCCTTCACGACCAGCGGTGCTTGGCACGGATCACACGGCACCAAATAATAGTTTGTCCTTAAGTCATTGAGGATTTATGAAGTTTTATGGGGAATTAATTGGAAAAGATGACACTTTAAAGCAAAGCAAACACACACACATACACACACACACACACACACACACACACACACACACACACACACACACACACACACACAGAGGCGTAATAATGGTCAACGCTCCGAGAAGAGTCCAAGTTTTTCTCTCATAGATGGCATTTGTATCCCCATAAATCTGCATCATATCTCAATCGCGGCTGTTTGCATGTTGAGTGAGGCTCCTTGGTGCTCCACCCCCAGGCTCCCCACACTGCTGAGTGACCCCTCCCTGGTGCTCCACCCCCAGGCTCCCCACACTGCTGAGTGATCCCTCCCTGGTGCTCCACCCCCAGGCTCCCCACACTGCTGAGTGACCCCTCCCTGGTGCTCCACCCCCAGGCTCCCCACACTGCTGAGTGACCCCTCCCTGGTGCTCCACCCCCAGGCTCCCCACACTGCTGAGTGACCCCTCCCTGGTGCTCCCCCCCCAGGCTCCCCACACTGTCCCACTGCTGTCGAAAATTATAACCAGCCAATATATATACGTACCTTGAGCTAGGAATAACACCATGATATTACCTGGTGTTAGCACCATGATGTTACCTGGTGTTAGCACCATAATGTTACCTGGAGTTAGCACCATGATGCTACCTGGTGTTAGCACCATGATGCTACCTGGTGTTAGTACCATGATGTTACCTGGTGTTAGCACCATAATGTTACCTGGTGTTAGCACCATAATGTTACCTGGTGTTGGCACTATGATGCTACCTGGTATTAGTACCATGATGTTACCTGGTGTTAAACCAGGGTACATGTGGGGTTAGAACCCCACCCGTACCCTGGTTTGTTTGTAATCGCTTTTATTACTATTTCGTGTGACTTGCTACCTGTTGTTAGCATCATAATGGTAGTATCAGGGTCCCCGAGTATTTTACACCATGATCATGTCCCACTACTCCACCTCTTCTAGTGTTGTCGGGTTTAGGTCTCTAAATCTGTCTTCGGAATACAGTTCCCTCTGATCTGGTGTCATTCACGATGTCCACATTTCAGTCTTCTCTAGTTTCCTTGTATGGTTCACTAGGTGCATGATTCATGGCGGCTCTGCCTGCCATCTAGTGTGCGTTGTGTGTGTCGAAAATTATTCTTTGTTATATTTTCTGGAAGAATTTCGTAGGTGCGTTAGTGTTGTAAGTTTCATCTGAGCTTCAACTGTTCGTAGGTAATTCTGGTGATATGCTTGGCGTGATGCTTACTTCCAGATGCTTTTTTTTGTCTTGTATGTCGTCTTCAGTCTCTTTTCTTCCAGGTTGTATTATGTGTTTGATCGTGTCATTCACTTTGTTATTCTCGATACTTACTGCATTCTAAGCGCAGTTTTCCTGATCACATCTGCCACCTACCCAAGTGATCTTCATGTCTCTTATTCTCCTCTCTGATTATTTTTCCCAGTAGTTTCGCATTATTCATAAATATCAATACATGGGATTCAGTTTCCTCCGTCAGGAGCAACAAGAGTTCAGACATTGATCATTGAGGAATTCAATACTATATAGAAGGTCTTCTGTTATGCAGAGCATTTCGGGCAACTTAGGTTAATTTTGTCCCCAGGATGCGACCCACACCAGTTGACTAACACCCAGGTGCCTAATTATTTCTAGGTGAACATGGACAGCAGTTGTCTTAAAGAAACACGCCCAATGTTTCCACCCGTACCGGGGATCGAACCACGGAGTTTAATGTGTGAGCTGAGTGCGCTACCAAACGAGCTAGGTAGGACCCCTCTCAGGTTCTCAAATGTAGTAGTAACTTAATAGTCTTCATGAGAGAGAGAGAGAGAGAGAGAGAGAGAGAGAGAGAGAAGGGGAAGGAGAGAGAGAGAGAGAGAAAAGGGGAAGGAGAGAGAGAGAGAGAGAAAGGGGAAGGAGAGAGAGAGAGGAGAGAAAAGGGGAAGGAGAGAGAGAGAGAGAGAGAGAGAAGGAGAAGAGAGAGAGAGAGAGAGAGAGAGAAAGGGGAAGGAGAGAGAGAGAGAGAGAGAGAGAGAGAGAAAAGGGGAAGGAGAGAGAGAGAGATAGAGAAAATGTGAAGGAGAGAGAGAAGGGGAAGGAGAAAGAGAGAGAGAGAGACATACCACAGTTTGCCTAATTCTAAGACTGGTAATCTTACGTAGGTTTTTTCACGTATTTGTGTCGTGCATTGTATTGGTGTTGTTGCTGGTGGTGATCCCTGTCAGGGGAGACAAGACAAGAGCTTCTGTGCAGCGAGAAGCCACAGTGTAACACTGTCATCCCCGAGATTATTGAAAAGTAGCCTTTGTGATTCTCACTCCTCGTAAGACGTAAATAATACCCATGCCTTGAAGATGCTACCAGACCACCACCTTGGGACTTCACCTCTGTGGTCCCAAGAAGTTGTAGGAGGGACCAATGCTGTAGTTACAGGTCTTCACGTGTCTTTATTTTGAAAAAAAAGTATATTAAATTATCATTGTGTGTGTGCGTGTGTGTGTTTGTGTGTGTGTGTGTGTGTGTGTGTGTGTGTGTGTGTGTGTGTGTGTGTGTGTGTGGCAGCCTTATCAGCTGGCTACGCACGTGGTCAAACAAGAAGTGATTTATGACCAGCTGAGAGTAGAGAGAGAGAGAGAGAGAGAGAAAGAAAGACAGACAGACAGATAGAGACAGGCATGAGAGAGAGAGAGAGAGAGAGAGAGAGAGAGAGAGAGAGACGTTTCCTATCTCCTCCTCTACCCCTCCCTCCCTCCTAAGCCTTCTCACCCCCTACCCCTGCCTCTCTCTCTCTCTCTCTCTCTCTCTCTCTCTCTCTCTCTCTCTCTCTCCCATCCCACCCCCTGCTTAAATGCACTCTTGATTGAGCATTTTATGGCTATCTTTCCATATGAGGAAGCTGGACCTCGCTGGGGTGAGGTGGACGCTAGGATGCGCTGGCACCAGGTAGAACGCTGCTACACCGACGTAGAATAATCCTAGGACGAACTGGGGCGAGGTAGAATGATGCTAGGATTCACTGAGATGAAATTGGGTGATACTTAAATAAACTGGAATAATCCTAGGATTCGAGGTAATGAGGCAGCATGAAGCTAGATCTTGCTAGGATGACCTTAGATGCGCTGGGATAAGCTAGAATGATCCTAGGATGAGCACACCAACTGTAGTGCCAGTATAAGCATAGTGAGAATGGGGTACATAGCATTGCTAATTCCTGTTTCAATATGTTTGCAGATTATATTGGAACTCTAGACAAAGTAAATACTAGGAAATGACTGTAACTCACAACATGATGACTGAGATAACTTGCACACACATGGAGTGACACACACATGGAGTGACACACACATGGAGTGACACACATGGAGTGAGCACACATGGAGTGACACACACACATGGAGTGACACACACACATGGAGTGACACACACACATGGAGTGACACACACATGGAGTGAGCACACACATGGAATGACACACACATGGAGTGACACACACATGGAGTGACACACATGGAGTGAGCACACACATGGAGTGAGCACACACATGGAGTGACACATCCATTATGGAATTTAACGTAGATAAATGTAATGGAAATACAGGAAATCAAAATTAGATCACATGAAGAATATAGACTGTGACATAATCTTGGAATTGTCAAAGAGAAAGAGAGAGGATCAAAGACTTTATTATTAACAGAAGAATGTCATCAGATGTTGAACGAAGTTGTAAGAAACTATAAATACGTTTTCGTGTATATGGACTGCGGTTAAAAAAAAATACAGCAGATATTAGGTCAGGGTTTGGAAATACAGTGTGAGGTGCCCACATGTGCAGAAACATGTGTGTTAGAAAAGGTCTAAAAATAGCTACCAGAACTGAAAATCTGAGCTATGATGAAGGGATGCTGGCACTGAAGATGCCCAGGCTGGCTGATTGAAGGAAAAAAGAAGACGTGTATTAACCACCTATCAGATTGTTCTTAATACATGCAACACGAACAAGAGGACTTCTTAGTATACTTGCAACAAGAAGACGAAGTCATAGTTGGAGACTGAGGAAGGAAAGTGGAGACGAAGGGATGAAAGGGGAATATTCTTCACAGACTGGCAGAACAGAGTAATAAATTAAGAGGTGGTGACGTGATGCTAATGTTAGATATCTTTATATCTTATGTGATGGAAAAAATGACTGAACACGGAACACCAGAAGCACAGCCAGTTCCTCCAGGTACACACACACACATACACATACACACACACACACACAAACACACACACGCACGCACACCAGCATGGGGAGTGCGTGTGGGATAAACTTTAATGTAAATCCACGAGTTTCAAGTTACTTTATCTTGGTCGTGAAGGTTAAAGTATGGAGAGAGAGAACTTAATTTTTTTCTCTCTCTCTCTCTCTCTCTCTCTCTCTCTCTCTCTCTCTCTCTCTCTCATGTATACAACAGTGAGCTTTAAACAATACAGAAAGACGAGTTGCTTGGTGGTGTAGTCATGTGTGTACGCGGAGGAAACAGCCATTTACGTACACTAAAGAAACAGTCATATGTATACCCTGAGGAAACAGTCAATTATGTACGTTGAGATAAGAGGCTTGACTGTTGTCTGAGAGAACAGTCACGTGTGTACGCTCGTTCCCTGTGTACGTCGAGGAAGCAGTCACCTCTGAGAAAACAGTCACCTGTATACATAGAAGAAACAGTCATATGTAAACGCTTAGGAAACAGCCACATGTGCACAGTGAAGAAACGGTCACATGTGCACACACTGGCTGGCCGTCAACTCCTGCCTTACATGTTATCAAGCTAAGGAAAATAACAAGGCGTGTGGAATGAGGGCGATAAATCGCCGCTGATAGGGGCGACGGCAAGGCGTGTTTGGGGCGCGATTATCGATCTTAAGGTCGGAGGGGAATGAAGCCCTCTTGCCCCTCACCCACACAAGTATACACTTAGTATACCAAACCTGTGTTTAATATTTATTTATGTTGCCCGGGAGAGAGAGAGAGAGAGAGAGAGAGAGAGAGAGAGAGAGAGGAGAGAGAGAGAGAGAGAGAGAAAGAAGAAGAAGAAGAAGAGAGAAGAAAGAGAGAGAGAGAGAGAATATAGAGAAGGAAAAGGAGAGACACAATAGAGAGAGGAGAGAGAGAGAGAAAGAGATGAGAGTAAAAAGAAGAGATGATGAGAAGAAGATAGATAGATAGATAGATAGATATAGAGAGAGAGAGAGAGATTATTTTTATTTAGCAGACTATGGAACAAAAACTCTTCTCCAGGCTGAGGGACTGACCACCTCAAAACTACGTCTTCAAGGGTGATGGACTGATGACATCGTCTTCACATCTCTGCTGCTTCTGCAGTTTTCTGTACTCGACTGAAGAAGCCTACTGTGTAGGCGAAACGTTTCGGAATAAAGATACCTAACTGTTGCAGGTGTCTTACTTATCAACTTCGGTAGTATCAGTCTAATGCACAGTCTAGGCTGGGAGACTTCAGTAGTGTCAGTCTCAGCTGGGAGACTTCAGTAGTGTCAGTCTCAGCTGGGAGACTTCAGTAGTGTCAGTCTCAGCTGGGAGACTTCAGTAGTGTCAGTCTCAGCTGGGAGACTTCAGTAGTGTCAGTCTCAGCTGGGAGACTTCAATAGTGTCAGTCTCAGCTGGGAGACTACAGTAGTGTCAGTCTCAGCTGGGAGACTTCAGTAGTGTCAGTCTCAGCTGGGAGACTTCAGTAGTGGCAGTCTGAGCTGGGAGACTTCAGTAGTGTCAGTCTGAACTGGGAGACTTCAGTAGTGTCAAGCTAAGCTGGGAGACTTCAGTAGTGTCAAGCTGAGCTGGGAGACTTCAGTAGTGTCAAGCTGAGCTGGGAGACTTCAGTAGTGTCAAGCTGAGCTGGGAGACTTCAGTAGTGTCAAGCTGAGCTGGGAGACTTCAGTAGTGTCAAGCTGAGCTGGGAGACTTCAGTAGTGTCAAGCTAAGCTGGGAGACTTCAGTAGTGTCAAGCTAAGCTGGGAGACTTCAGTAGTGTCAGTCTGAACTGGGAGACTTCAGTAGTGTCAGTCTGAACTGGGAGACTTCAGTAGTGCCAGTCTGAACTGGGAGACTTCAGTAGTGCCAGTCTGAACTGGGAGACTTCAGTAGTGCCAGTCTGAACTGGGAGACTTCAGTAGTGTCAGTCTGAACTGGGAGACTTCAGTAGTGTCAGTCTGAACTGGGAGACTTCAGTAGTGTCAGTCTGAACTGGGAGACTTCAGTAGTGTCAGTCTGACCCTTCAGTAGTGTCAGTCTGAACCTTCAGTAGTGTCAGTCTGACCCTTCAGTAGTGTCAGTCTGAACCTTCAGTAGTGTCAGTCTGAACCTTCAGTAGTGTCAGTCTGAACCTTCAGTAGTGTCAGTCTGAACCTTCAGTAGTGTCAGTCTGAACTGGGAGACTTCAGTAGTGTCAGTCTGAACTGGGAGACTTCAGTAGAGTCAGTCTGAACTGGGAGACTTCAGTAGAGTCAGTCTGAACTGGGAGACTTCAGTAGAGTCAGTCTGAACTGGGAGACTTCAGTAGTGTCAGTCTGAACTGGGAGACTTCAGTAGTGTCAGTCTGAACTGGGAGACTTCAGTAGTGTCAGTCTGAACTGGGAGACTTCAGTAGTGTCAGTCTGAACTGGGAGACTTCAGTAGTGTCAGTCTGAACTGGGAGACTTCAGTAGTGTCAGTCTGAACTGGGAGACTTCAGTAGTGTCAGTCTGAACTGGGAGACTTCAGTAGTGTCAGTCTGAACTGGGAGACTTCAGTAGTGTCAGTCTGAACTGGGAGACTTCAGTAGTGTCAGTCTGAACTGGGAGACTTCGTAGTGTCAGTCTGAACTGGGAGACTTCAGTAGTGCAGTCTGAACTGGGAGACTTCAGTAGTGTCAGTCTGAACTGGGAGACTTCAGTAGTGTCAGTCTGAACTGGGAGACTTCAGTAGTGTCAGTCTGAACTGGGAGACTTCAGTAGTGTCAGTCTGAACTGGGAGACTTCAGTAGTGTCAGTCTGAACTGGGAGACTTCAGTAGTGTCAGTCTGAACTGGGAGACTTCAGTAGTGTCAGTCTGAACTGGGAGACTTCAGTAGTGTCAGTCTGAACTGGGAGACTTCAGTAGTGTCAGTCTGAACTGGGAGACTTCAGTAGTGTCAGTCTGAACTGGGAGACTTCAGTAGTGTCAGTCTGAACTGGGAGACTTCAGTAGTGTCAGTCTGAACTGGGAGACTTCAGTAGTGTCAGTCTGAACTGGGAGACTTCAGTAGTGTCAGTCTGAACTGGGAGACTTCAGTAGTGTCAGTCTGAACTGGGAGACTTCAGTAGTGCAGTCTGAGCTGGAGACTCAAGTGTCAGTCTGAGCTGGGAGACTTCAGTAGTGTCAGTCTGAGCTGGGAGACTTCAGTAGTGTCAGTCTGAGCTGGGAGACTTCAGTAGTGTCAGTCTGAACTGGGAGACTTCAGTAGTGTCAGTCTGAACTGGGAGACTTCAGTAGTGTCAGTCTGAGCTGGGAGACTTCAGTAGTGTCAGTCTGAGCTGGGAGACTTCAGTAGTGTCAGTCTGAGCTGGGAGACTTCAGTAGTGTCAGTCTGAGCTGGGAGACTTCAGTAGTGTCAGTCTGAACTGGGAGACTTCAGTAGTGTCAGTCTGAACTGGGAGACTTCAGTAGTGTCAGTCTGAACTGGGAGACCAGTAGTGTCAGTCTGAACTGGGAGACTTCAGTAGTGTCAGTCTGAACTGGGAGACTTCAGTAGTGTCTGTCTGAACTGGGAGACTTCAGTAGTGTCAGTCTGAACTGGGAGACCAGTAGTGTCAGTCTGAACTGGGAGACCAGTAGTGTCAGTCTGAACTGGGAGACTTCAGTAGTGTCAGTCTGAGCTGGGAGACTTCAGTAGTGTAAGTCTGAGCTGGGAGACTTCAGTAGTGTCAGCCTGAACTGGGAGACTTCAGTAGGAGAATGAAGATATCCATTGAAGATAAATCAACTACGACAGCTTCTAAGATTTCGTTGTAGCAGAACTGAAGAAGAGAGAGACAAGCAGAAACACACACACACAGACACAGAGTAGACCTAGTAGCGACTAGCGAAGAGGCGGGGCCAGGAGCTGTGAATCGACCCCTGCAATCACAATTAGGTGAGTACACACACACACACAGTGAAGAGGCGGGGCCAGGAGCTATGAATCGACCCCTGCAACCACAACTAGGTGAGTACACACACACACACACACAGCAAAGATCCTGTGTATGTTTTACCCCAATACATATATTCCCTCCGCTTAGAAATATTATATGTATACTCTCACTTAACGACTCGTCGTCGTCTCCCTTCATTAGTAACAACGTCGCGTTATTCCTCCGTCAGGTAATTAGTTGGCGTTCCTCCGTCACGTAATTAGCGTTATCACTGTATATATAACAATTTCGTTAAGGGTAGCCAGGGTAAGAGTGAGGGTAGCTGGGCGTCCCATCACGCGAGTGTGTGTCTGTCTTCTTTATTCACGAGTAGTACAGTTTGCCTCGTGTGTGAGTGTGTTGTACCAGTGTTGATGTCTGCAGTGTTGTAGTACCAGTGTTGATGTCTGCAGTGTTGCACCAGTGTTGATGTATACAGTGTTGTACCAGTGTTGATGTATACAGTGTTGTACCAGTGTTGATGTATACAGTGTTGTACCAGTGTTGATGTATACAGTGTTGTACAAGTGTTGATGTATACAGTGTTGTACCAGTGTTGATGTATGCAGTGTTGTACAAGTATTGATGTCTGCAGTGTTGCACCAGTGTTGATGTATACAGTGTTGTACCAGTGTTGATGTATACAGTGTTGTACCAGTGTTGATGTATACAGTGTTGTACCAGTGTTGATGTATACAGTGTTGTACCAGTGTTGATCCAACGACTGCAGTGTTGTACCAGTGTTGATGTAACGTCTGCAGTGTTGTACCAGTGTTGATGTATGCAGTGTTGTACCAGTGTTGATGTATGCAGTGTTGTACCAGTGTTGATGTATACAGTGTTGTACCAGTGTTGATCCAACGTCTGCAGTGTTGTACCAGTGTAGATGTAACGTCTGCAGTGTTGTACCAGTGTTGATGTATGCAGTGTTATACCAGTGTTGATGTATACAGTGTTGTACCAGTGTTGATGTATGCAGTGTTATACCAGTGTTGATGTATACAGTGTTGTACCAGTGTTGATGTATACAGTGTTGTACCAGTGTTGATGTAACGTCTGCAGTGTTGTACCATTGTTGATGTATGCAGTGTTATACCAGTGTTGATGTATGCAGTGTTGTACCAGTGTTGATGTATGCAGTGTTGTACCAGTGTTGATGTATACAGTGTTGTACCAGTGTTGATGTAACGTCTGCAGTGTTGTACCAGTGTTGATGTATGCAGTATTGTACCAGTGTTGATGTATGCAGTGTTGTACCAGTGTTGATGTATACAGTGTTGTACCAGTGTTGATATAACGTATGCAGTGTTGTACCAGTGTTGATATAACGTCTGCAGCATTGTACCACGGTTAATATAATATCTGCAGTATTGTACCAGGGTTGATATAACGTCTGGTGTGTTGTACCAGGACTGTCCAGGGACTACAGCTCTTCTCCTGTATCCACATTCAACTGTTGTAGCAACTGTAACCCGCAATATGCTTCAGACCTTGTCACCAGAGACCAGTGTCTGCAACAAGACTATCTTGCGAGCCCTACAACAAGACTGTCTTGCGAGCCCTACAACAAGACTGTCTTGCGAGCCCTACAACAAGACTGTCTTGCGAGCCCTACAACAAGACTGTCTTGCGAGCCCTACAACAAGACTGTCTTGCGAGCCCTACAACAAGACTGTCTTGCGAGCCCTACAACAAGACTGTCTTGCGAGCCCTACAACAACACTGTCTTGCGAGCCCTACAGCAATACTGTCTTGCGAGCCCTACAGCAATACTGTCTTGGGAGCTCTATAAGGGCACCTTGGAAGCCCAGCAATATGATCATTTGAGCTAAGTCAGACCTAATAGTCTACAACAGACATGTTTGGACCTCCTCCTCCTCTTTTCTGGAACACGGCAAGCTCCTAATGATGTGTTGATTGCAGCATGAAAGGCCTAGAGCTATCATTCAACTCACCCCGTGTTTGTTTTGCATCTTGTATCATTTGTTCGCGATTTTTGCATATATATATGTCGTGCCGATTAGGTAAAACTTGCGATTTTGGCTTAAATAGCAACGCTCTTCTTGCCATATAAGACAAGCGAAAATTTGTGTATGCAATAATTTCGCAAAAATCATTCTGAACCTAACGAAAAAAATACATTTCATTGTGTTTGTTTATTATTAAATTAATGTTAACGTATCTAAAATATATTTAGTTGGGTTAGGCTAAATTAAATTGCGCTTTTTGTAATAAGGTTAGGTAGGTTTTCAAAGTTTCTCTTGGTACAAAATTATAAATTTTAACATTAACATAAATGAAAAATATATATCTTTAAACGTATAAGAGAAAATTTTAGAAAGGATTTAATTTTAAATGAGTTCTTGCTAATTGACCAGTTTTACCTAATCGGCACGACATATATATATATATATATATATATATATATATATATATATATATATATATATATATATATATATATATAAGAACAAAGAGTTTTCCAAGAGGTGCTCTCACCCTGAGTGTTCTTTCTCGTGAACACTGTTCGTGCTAAACCGGTTCTTGTGTTTTATAAGTGTGTGCACTCGGAACTCCGTGACGTAGAAGAAATCTCCGGGTGGTAGTTATCCTCAACGGTCTTTTGAGGGGTTAAAACAACAAGGGAAAAATATATAGATATAAGGTGGGGAGTCGTGTTGTTGGTGGGTAATGAAAGAGGTCATTCTTGGTAATTGTGTACAAGATGCCTTGTTGAATGACAATGTTTGTGTGTGAGCGTGTGTGTTCTTCCATCTTGTGTGTTTTTCTCTCCTGTTTTTTTTTCTCTTTCTGCGTCTTTTCTCTCTCTCTCTCTCTCTCTTCTCTCTCTCTCTCTCTCTCTCTCTCTCTCTCTCTCTTCTTCTCTCTCTCTCTCTCTCTCTCTTCTTCTCTCTCTCTCTCTCTCTCTCTCTCTCTCTTCTTTCTGTCTTTCTCTCTCTATTTATCTATCTTTCTCCTTTCGTCCACTAAATCTACCTCTTCTCTGTCCTTCTCTCCATGTCCTCCGACTTCTCTCCCTCCCTCCCTCACCGCCCCTTTCCTACCTTCCTGTGCTACAGCTTCCACCTCTTCTGTTTCCTCACATTTTATCTGGTTACTGTTACTCAACACGAAACTCACTCCTTGTAAAGAAGACTTAAAATTCTTTATCAGGCGCGCCTCAACACACACACACACACACACACAACACACACACACACACACACAACACACACACACACACACACACACACACACACACACACACACACACACACACACACACACACACACACACACACACACACACACACACACACACACACACACACACACACACACACACACACACACACACACACACACACACACACACACACACACACACACACACACACACACACACACACACACACACACACACACACACAGAGGAGAGCGAGCGACCTCAAACGAGTTAAGAGACGGCAAATCCTCACCCCCCACAAACCTGCTGGAGAGCTTTGACGGGGTAATAGAAGTGAGGCATTAAACAAAGAGGTGTGGGTGGACGTTCTTGTACTGGAAGAAAGCATCTGACATTGTACTACACAAGAGACTTAGTCAAAAATCACAGAAGCAGACACAGATGACGGGAAAGTCGAATGTACATGAATGGTATACAATTCCGACAAAATAAAGAATTAGACACCTGTGCTACATCTGGGTTCTTTATTTGTAGACATTCTACATTCTTCGCATTATGTCCTTGTATTGATAAAGCCACTGGATGGCGAAACGTCAACAAATAAAGGTATCCACATGTAGTTGATGTGTCTAATTGTTTATCAGGAAGAAGCATCATAGTGGTTGAGCTTAACTAAGGGTGAGAATACGATGGTGTAGCAAGAACTGTGAGAGTGGACCAGTATTACAGGTGGGTCTGACAGTGGTCTAGTGTAACAGGTGGGTCTGACAGTGGTCTAGTGTAACAGGTGGGTCTGACAGTGGTCTAGTGTAACAGGTGGGTCTGACAGTGGTCTAGTGTAACAGGTGGGTCTGACAGTGGTCTAGTGTAACAGGTGGGTCTCGTAGTGGACCAGTGTCAGCTGGGTCTGACAGCAACCAGTCCTGGGACTGGCTGTGTTTCTGATATATGTTACAACATGCTAGAAGAGGTGGAGTCCTGTGTATCCCTGCTTACAAGTGTGAGATTATTGAGAAAATATGGAGAACAGAAAAGTGCAACGAGACCTTTGCAGACTGAAGGAACATGACATTAACATGCAAAATACTCAGAGGATTGGGTAAACATTACAGAGTAAACTCAGTGTCATATAAACCAGGGCTAACAGCCCTAGCAGACAAGGGTGAGTGATGACTGAGTAACAAAAGAAGAGTGTGGTACCAAAATGCAGGTGAGATAAAAATAACATCAAATTAAAGGACAGAACCGCAGAGGATAACCCACATATAAATGTTCTAACAGTGACACAACTCAAAGGGGTAATAAATCATGCAGTATTACCAATGGTTGCTTCTTATTGAAAAATATAGAGAACTGCATTTCTCATGATGCTTCTGATAAGGAGCTCAGGAGCATGACGGACCTGTAGAAAACTAAACAGTGAATTGAAGGTCTACACAGCATAAACAATAATGACTGGGACACCTAAGATAATAGTGGCAGTTATATTAAACCCTCCATCAAGCAACATGAGACCTTGCAAGGAGTCTGAGAACAGTAATGGGGCTGGAACATACGTCTGTGATAAAGGACAGAATGTGAGAAAGTCCAAGCTAAATCAACCGATATAAGGAACTTCATTCAAAGAGAAATACACCCGGAGAGGCGAGTCAGGAATGAGTTGGAGGCTACAATTATGAAGAACAAAACTGAAGGAGACAGTATTGAAAAAAAATCCAGCCAACGCATCAAAAACAAACCATCAGACTAAGAGAAGGTGAGCCTCAAGGAATATTTTTTTTTTTCAAATGAACTGAACATAGATAAAATGGACTGTAGATTGCCAGTTAGATCAATTGGTCATATAATAGTGATATTGAAATATCTGGTAAGAGCGTAGCTGGACAATAGTATAGATGTAGGGACGCCAACTGAACCGGACTATAATAAGCTATGCAAGAATGAGAGGCTTTCTAAGCCGAATAAAATAGGTAAATGGACTGTAAGATAGCTTTCTAGATGTTGGAAAACTTAGCTAGAAAGTGCTGGAGGCTACAGAAATATTCATATCTATCGGAGGGGGGATGAGAAATATGAAAACTTGGAAAACTAAGAGAACACAGGAATTGGAAGAGGACAAAGATGAAAGCAGCAGAGCCAGACGTGAGTGCACAAGGTAAAATAAAAAGCATGGAGGCATCCGTAAATGATATCGCGCATAAGACCAGAGCAGAGGTCTTATATGAAGCAGTGTCAAGAGATCTACAACACATAACTAGGCAAGGGGTAATAGCTAGAAAATGAGCAAACATTATGTGGTTCACACACACACACACACGTGTGTGTGTGTAGCGTGATATAGTTCTTAATTGAGAGGGAGAGAGAGAGGTTCCTACACAGCACACAGTAATGTAGGTTCCTACACAGCACACAGTAATGTAGGTTCCTACACAGCACACAGTAATGTAGGTTCCTCTACAGCATACAGTGATGTGTGTGTGTTAGTTACCATTTTGTCCTAGGCACATGTCGATTAGACACTAGGCCTGTTGTATGTATGTATGTGTGTGTGTGTGTGTGTGTGTAACGAAACACTTCGAAATGTTTCGGCCCCGCCGGGAATTGAACCGTGTGTGTGTGTGGTGTGTAGAAATATCGTCACAAACTAATGGTGAATTACTAAACCAATATTACTGACATGCAGAGTGTCAGGAACGATCAGGACGAGGCTGGTGGAGAACCTGGAGTAATAACATAGTTCACCCATAAAAAAAACCCGCATTGAGTGAGAATAAATAGTGCCTGACAAACCCACTACCTGCATGAGAGAATATCGGAGATGAAGCAAGACAGAGGGAAGGATAAGATAAGAGGGTGACTGCTTATTTACGGGCTGCAGGAAAGCCTTTGACACTACTTCAGCAAAGTAAAATAAATCAAGTAAAAGGAAAAAATCCTTAGTGGATCACGGTCAGGTGTGGGTGACGAACGGGGTTCCCTAAGAGTTAGTACTAGTATCGTTATTATTTTGTGTATGTCAGCCAGTTATGTAGCCCCCGGCTGGCTGGCAGGGGACACATGGCAACACTGGTATTATTTCGTGTATCTCTCTCTCTCTCTCTCTCTCTCTCTCTCTCTCCAGTCCTAAAATTCAGGCCCTATTTATTGGATTCTTTTTTATATTTGGAATAATATTCATTTTACACCATCTGTGGGTGCAATGCACCGTGCAACACTGCAACACACCATACAACGTTATGCAATACACCATACAACACTAGGTATGCAACACATTTTGTAACGCTGCCTGTAAACAAAGCCAGCTATTATACTAGCATAATTCCTTGTATATTCTAGACATTCCACATCCGTGAACGTGACATTATTATCAGATCCTTGATAATGTAAGAATTCACGAAATCGCTTGGAATTTCACTATTTTTTCACTATATATATATATATATATATATATATATATATATATATATATATATATATATATATATATTTATTATTTTATTTATTAACACATCGGCCGATTCCCACCAAGGCAGGGTGGCCCGAAAAAGAAAAACTTTCATCATCATTCACTCCATCACTGTCTTGCCAGAGGGGTGCTTTACACTACAGTTATAAAACTGCAACATTAACACCCTCCTTCAGAGTGCCGGCACTGTACTTCCCATCTCCAGAACTCAAGTCCGGCCTGCCGGTTTCCTGAATCCTTCATAAATGTTACTTTGCTAACACTCCAACAGCACGTCAAGTATTAAAACCATATGCCTCCATTCACTCCTATCAAATACGCTCACACATGCTTGCTGGAAGTCCAAGCCCTCGCACACAAAACTTCCTTTACCCTCCCTCCAACCTTTCCTAGGCCGACCCCTACCCCGCCTTCCCTCCACTACAGATTTATACACTCTCGAAGTCACTCTGTCTCGTTCCATTCTCTCTACATGTCCAAACCACCTCAACAACCCCTCCTCAGCTCTCTGAACAATCGTTTTGGTAATCCCGCACCTCCTCCTAATTTCCAAACTCCGAATTCTCTGCATTATATTCACACCACACATTGACCTCAGACATGACATTTCCACTGCCTCCAGCCTTCTCCTCGTTGCAACATTCATCACCCATGCTTCACACCCATATAAGAGCGTTGGTATAACTATACTCTCATACATTCCCTCTTTACTTCCATGGACAAGGTTCTTTGTCTCCACAGACTCCGAAGTGCTCCACTCACCCTTTTCCCTCATCAATTCTATGATTCACCTCATCCTTCATAGACCCATCCGCCGACATGTCCACTCCCAAATATCTGAATACATTCACCTCCTCCATACTCTCTCCCTCCAATCTGATATCCAATCTTTCGTCACCTTTTCTTTTTGTTATCCTCATCACCTTACTCTTTCCTATATTCACTTTCAATTTTCTTCTTTTACACACCCTACCAAATTCATCCACCAACCTCTGCAACTTCTCTTCAGAATCTCCCAAAAGCACAGTGTCATCAGCAAAAAGTAACTGTGACAACTCCCACTTTGTATTTGCTTCTTTATCTTTTAGCCCAACACCTCTTGCCAAGACCCTCGCATTCACTTCTCTTACAACCCCATCTATAAATATATTGAACAACCACGGTGACATCACACATCCTTGTCTAAGGCCCACTTTTACTGGGAAATAGTCCCTTCCCTCCTACACACTCTAACCTGAGCCTCACTATCCTCATAAAAACTCTTCACTGCTTTCAGTAACCTTCCTCCTATTCCATACACCTGCAACATCTGCCACATTGCTCCCCTATCTACCCTATCATACGCCTTTTCCAAATTCATAAATGCCACAAAAACATCTTTACCCTTATCCAAATACTGTTCACCTATATGTTTCACTGTAAACACTTGGTCTACACACCCCTACCTTTCCTAAAGCCCCTTGTTCATCTGCTATCCTGCTTTCTGTCTTACTCTTAATTCGTTCAATAATAACTCTACCATACACTTTACCAGGTACACTCAACAGACTTATTCCCCTATAATTTTTGCACTCTCTTTGTCCCCTTTGCCTTTATACAAAGGAACAATACACGCTCTCTGCCAATCCCTAGGTACCTTACCCTCTTCCATACATTTATTAAATAATAGCACCAACCACTCCAAAATTATATCCCCACCTGCTTTTAACATTTCTATCTTTATCCCATCAATCCCAGCTGCCTTACCCCTTTCATTCTACCCACTGCCTCACGAACTTCCCTACACCCACAACTGGCTCTTCCACACTCCTACAAGATGTTATTCCTCCTTGCCCTACACACGAAATCACAGCTTCCTGTCTTCATCAACATTTAACAAATCCTCAAAATATTCTCTCCATCTTCCGATACCTCTAACTCTCCATTTAATAACTCTCCTCTCCTATTTATATATATATATATATATATATATATATATATATATAAAATAAATGGGATATTTTTAAGTGTCTAGGATGGTTTTTAAAGAGATGACTGGAGAAGTGACAGATCACTTCATTCGTCATCATCATATCAGCAGTCAATCTTCTTCAAGACCAAATCCATCAACTGGTACTTACACAGTACACTGTGTGCTTGGTGTGTGTGTGTTCTTCTCTCTCTCTCTCTCTCTCTCTCTCTCTCTCTCTCTCAATATAAACATTTATATGTAAAGCACACACACACACCAACACACACACACACTCACACACAACACTCACACACAACACTCACACATAACACTCACACATAACACTCACACATAACACTCACACACAACACTCACACACAACACTCACACACAACACACACACACACAACACTCACACACACACACACAACACACACACACACACACACACACACACACACACACACACACACACACTCACTCACTCACACTCACTCACACTCACTCACACACACACACACATAACACTCACACACAACACACACACACAACACACACACACAACACACACAACACACACACACACACACACACACACACACACACAACACACACACACACACACACACACACACACACACACACACACACACACACACACACACACACAACACACACATCATCACCAGTGGTAGTGGCTATTAATAGCCATCAGCACTGAGCCATTATCAGACCACTGTGTAAGTTCTTCAGCCTGGCTGGACCTCTCGTCTCTCTCACTTGAATAAACACTTGCTCGCGCTCTCTCTCTCTCTCTTTCTCTCTCTCTCTATCTATCTCTATCTGGATGTACTATAGTTGTGCTATTAATAAGACATATGTACAACACCTGATGAATAAGACGTACGTGAAGCAGCTGATGAATAAGACACATGTGGAGAAGCTGATAAATAAGACACATGTGGAGCAGCTGATGAATAAGGCACATGTGGAGCAGCTGATGAATAAAGCATATGTGGAGCAGCTGACTAATACACATGTGGAGAAGCTGATAAATAAGACACATGTGGAGAAGCTGATGAATAAGGCACATGAGGAGCTGATAAATAAGACACATGTGGAGAAGATTATGAATAAAACACATGTGAAGAAGCTGATGAATAAGACACATGTGGAGAAGCTGTTGAATAAGACACATGTGGAGAAGCTGTTGAATAAGACACATGTGGAGAAGCTGATTAAAACACATGTGGAGAGGCTGATGAATAAGACACATGTGGAGAAGCTGATGAATAAGACACATGTGGAGAAGCTGATGAATAAGACACATGTATAACACTTGATAAGACACATGTACAACACTTGAAGGAGCCATTTAGTGAATAAGACACATGGGCCACACCTAAGGGAGCCAGCTGGTGAATAAGAAACGTGGGCAACACCTGATGGAGCCAGCTGCGAGCCAGAACCCTCATTTGGACAGCTGGCTCGCTGCTGTGGTGGCCATATGTTGCCAGACCCGCTTCCAGCTGGGCCGCGTGCGGTGAATGATCCATGAAGTGAATGTTCTGAAGTATACACCTCTCTCTCTCTCTCTCTCTCTCTCTCTCTCTCTCAGTCGTTCCTAAACCCATTCCTTGTTCGTTCATCTTCCCGTTCCTCTCTGTCTCTTGTTCTTACTCTTGTTCCTCCATTCTTTCTCTTGTTTCTCCCTTTTTACTCTTATTCCTCCTTTACTTTTGTCCTCCCTTCTTCCACCCATTCTTCCTCACGTTCCTTCCTTCTACCTTTCGTTCCTACCTCTTTTCTCTCGTCACCTCCTTTCTCCTCCCGTTCCTTCGTTATTTTCTCCCTCCCGCTCTTCCTTCCCCTCTCTACCCCTTCCAGTCCCCCTATTTGTTTTCCCTCTCAACCCCCCTTCTATCCCTTCATAATCTTCATCTTCCCTCTCTGTTCCCCTCTTCCCTCTTTCACCAACCCTTCCTGTCTTGTCCCTTCACTGCCCGTCTACCTGTCCCTCTCAGCTGATCATATAATGACTAGGATGGTCAATTATCACCCTGACTACCACCCTTACAGCTCTCCTAACTATCACCATAACAGCCACCGTAACTACCATCATAACAGCCACCATAACAGCCACCATAACTACCACTAAAACAGCCACCATAACTACCACCATAACAAACAACATAACTACCATCATAACAGCCACCATAACTACTACCATAACAGCCACCATATCTTCCACCATAACAGCCACCCTACCATCATAAGTCACCATAACTACCACCATAACAGTCACCATAACTACCAAAATAAGTACCACCATAACAGTCAACATAAGTACCACCATAACAGCCACCCTAACTACCACCATAACTGCCACCCTATCACCATAACAGCCCCATTACTACCAAAACAACCACCCTACCACCATAACTCACCATTACCACCGTAACAACCCTCCTAACTACCACATAACAACCACCGTAAGTACCATCATAACAGCCACCCTACCACCATAACAGCCACTGTAACTACCACCATAACCATCCTAACTACCACCATAAAAGCCACCGTAACTACCAATATAACAGCCACCGTAACTACCATCATAACAGCAACCCTACCACCATAACTACCACCATAACCATCCTAACTACCACCATAACAGCTACCATAACTACCACCCTAATCACCATAACCACCATTACTACCATAAGTCACCATAACTACCATAACACCCACCATAACTACCACCATAACTACCACCGTAACATCCGCCATAACAGCCACTATAACTTACAACCATAACGGCCACCATAACTACCATCATAACATCCACCATAACTACCACCATAACAGCCACCATAACTACCACCATAACAGCCACCATAACTACCACCATAGCCACCATAACTACCACCATAGCCACCATAACTACCACCCTAACGGCCACAATAACTACCACCATAACTGCCATCACCACCAAGGTCACAACCACCATAACTACCACTATCACATCAACCACCACCACCATAATCACTTTCTCCCCATCATACCACTATGACTGTTACAGCCACCATAACTACTAGCCACCATCATCACCACCATAACTCTGCAACCATCTTCTCCTCCACTGCCCCCATCCCTCTCCCATTCCCCACCCGTTACCCATCACTACAAACAATGGGAGGACTCCCACCTCTCCACACCCCACATAACACCCCATTCAGCACGTCGTGTACCTGCTGTCCCCACCATCACCCATTCATCCCCCACCCTATTACCTGCCCCTTTTCCATTATCCAACACCCACTTAACACCTCTTTAACCACTTCTGTAACCCCCTAGTGTCATCTATAACCCCCTCAAATCAATCATCTTATATAACCCACTCCTATCATCTATATCCCCCTCCTATCGTCTTCTATAACCCCTATCATCTATAACCTCTCCTATCATCCTCTATAACCCCTCCTATCCTCTATACCCCTCCTATCTTCTATAACCCCATCCTATCATCTTTCATAAACCCTTCCTGTCATCTTCTATAACCCTTCCTATCATTCATAACCCCTCTTATCATCTTCTATAACCCTATCATCTTTCATAAACGCCTTATCATCTTCTATAACCCATCCTATCATCTTCTATAACCCCCTCCTATCATCTTCTGTAACCCCCTCCTATCATTTTTTCATAACTCCCTTCTATCATTCATAATCCCCTCCTATCATCTTCTATAACCCCTCATATTATTTATAACTCGTACTATCATCTACAACTCTTATCATCTACAACTACTATAATCTACAACCCTACTATCATCTATAGCTATTATCATCATCTACAACTACCTACATAAACTGTCATAATCTACACCCCTATCATCATCTACAACTCTATCGTTATCTACAACTCCTAGTATCATCTACAACTATCGTCATTTATAACAACTATCATCTACAGCTACTATCATCTACATCTATTATCATCTACATCTATTATCATCTACAACTACTATCATCATCCACAACTACTATCATCATCTACAACTACTATCATTTACAACTACTATCATCATCTACAACTACTATCATCATCTACAACTACTATCATCATCCACAACTACTATCATCCACAACTACTATCATATACAACTACTATCATCTACAACTATCATCATCTACAACTACTATCATCATCTACAACTACTGCCTTTAAGAGACATTTTTAATATGGGAAAAATGGTGAATTAAATTCCAAAAATTATCTACTTTTGCACATATAATAATTAATATATTTCGTCTGTACCCGACAGTAATAATAATAATAATATAATTACAGAAATAATAATTACAATTTTATTAGGTTTAAAGACTATATAGAGAACTATTAAAGACTATATAGAGAACTATTAAAGCTGCATGTCACCTTCACAATGTTTGTTAAAAGGAACTTTAATCCCTGGAAGAGAGAATAAGGAAATTTTTTGCTATATACATTGATAAATTTACACATCGTGTGTGTATATATATATATATATATATATGATGGATATATATATATATATATATATATATATATATATATATATATATATATATATATATATATATATAATTTATGTTAATGTAAAAATTAATAATTTTGTACCAAAAGAATCTTAGAAAACTTACCTAACCTTATTATAACAAGCGCAATTTAATTTAGCCTAATCCAACTAAATATATTTTAGATAAGTTTACAATAATTTAATAATAAACAAAATGAAATATATATTTTTCGTTAGGTTCAGAGTAATTTTTTGTGAAATTATTACAAAGACAAATTTTTGCTTGCCTTATTCGGCAAGAAGAGCGTTGCTATTTAAGCCAAAATAGCAAGTTTTACCTATTCGGCACGACTTATATATATATATATATATATATATATATATATATATATATATATATATATATATATATATATATATTATATATATATATATATATATAACACATCGGTCGTTTCCTACTGAGGCGGGATGACCCCAAAAAGAAAGAAAAAACTTTCATCATTCAACACTTTCACCATCATTCATACACAGTCACTGTCTTTGCAGAGGCTCTCAGTTACGACAGTTTAGATGGCCCTCCAAACTGCCAATATCCCAAACCCCTCCTTTAAAGTGCAGGCATTGTACTTCCCACCTCCAGGACTCAAGTCCGACTAACCAGATTATTTTTATAAATATTATTAGTTGAACTATTAATATGAGCAATAAGTAAAATAGTATTTTAGTATAAATACTGTACATTGAAAAGTTTGTATTTATGTGTATATCTACACAGTGCCATAAGAATGTTTGTTTTTAAGTGAATATTTGAATGTAGAATGATATTAGGACCTAGAATAATTTTTGATCCTAGAATAGACTAGATTTTGCCGCTAGTTCATTGTGCACACCATATCCATCAAGTGGAGATTAGCACAAGAACATATGGATGCACGAAAGGAACTAGGAACTAGGAACTAGGCCCCAAAATGGATTAAGAGAATATCTGGATTTATATCAATTGTCTCCTCTGTTGCAAACAAATTTAGGATTTTATTTAATATGTTTGGTATCTTATTTTCACAAATAAGATACCTTGCTATATCACCTAGGTTACCCTCTTCATATTCCTCAACAAGTGGCAAGTTAAGCAACTAGTGTATAAGTGACTTTAAGGCTGACTACATATTTTGTAACCAAGCCTAAGCCTGGCTACCACATCAGACAGTCTGTTCACGTTACAAGTTGCTCAGTAGACATGATTGTCTACGTTCATGTTATCATAATGAGTGACAGAGTTACTCAGGCTTCTGAATGCTTTTCTGTGACATTCATTTTCATTATTTACTTCTCTCCTAATATTATTCAAGATTGGTGGACTGATTACATCGACTCGAGGTTGAGGGACTGATTACCTCAAACTCCTAATGTTGTTCACCATTCTCCTTTTTATGGACTGATGAAGCCACTGTGTGGCGAAACGTTTCCACAATAAGGATACCCAAGTGTTGCACATGTGTCTAATTTACCAACTTGTCGGTTCTAACGACATAGTCAGTAATAATCATAGAGTCAAGCTCAGTGTCATAAGTTGACAAACAATTCTGTTTGCAGTGCAGACGCCCAGTTGTTAATTCTTGTTCCTAACTCAACATAGTTGCTAGAGTTCTTAACTAGGAAGGTGGCAACAAGAGCAGATGCAGCCCTGCTAGCAGACTCCTGTTTATGTCCAGCAGTGTATATAATTTGTAATATATTATTAGTAACAGTTAAGCCAGAAATTTCTTCTTGAGCAGATGGAAACATTCCACTGATTTACCAGTCCACCCAGTAATAAAGGCTGACCCATACGGGTTTTGAGCATATCATTAAAACTAATAAAGATGGCATTATAATACATAATTCTACGTTCACAATATATATATATATATATATATATATATATATATATATATATATATATATATATATATATTTTAACTACCACTATTATAACTATTAAATATATTTATTACCACAACTACCACCATCGCTACGAGAAACATAAACCGTTTAAATATTTTTTTTTAATTTGATTAATAATACTATTAATAAAATTACTATTTTAAAATAAAAAAAATACATTATTATTTTTATTATAAGATATACATTTTGGATAAAGCAGTAGGCATTAGTAATGATAATAAAGGGGAAATATTTAACACTACTGTAAATATAATAATAATAATAATAATAATAATAATGAATTAATTAACATTTTCTTTATTATTATTATTATTATTATTATTTAGTAGTGGTTATATTAATAATATTAATTATAATTCTGATATTTTATTATTCGTATTATTATTCAATATAATATTATTTTTTTAATAAGGGCATTAAATTTTATTGGTAAAACTTAACGCAGGATTTATATTTTATAAGAAATTAATTTTGATAAAATTCGTTAATATAAAAATATATTTAAAATATACCGAGAGAGAGAGAGAAGGAGAGAGAGAGAGAGAACGCGATATTAGAAGGAAGGGAGAGAGGGACAATGAGAAATTCAAAGAAGGGAGGGAGAGAAAGAGATAAGGATGATAAAGGAAGGGAGAAGGAGAGAATGGTTACAATAAGGAAGTTAAAGAAATGAAGGAACTGAGAGGGGGAGAGTTGAGTTCGGACTTGTCTAGCGGCGGCGGCGGTAAATAGCGGGCGGCATCAGTGGCGGACGGGCGGGCAGCGGGCGAGCAAGCGGTCGGTCAGGCAGACACAATGGTAGGTGGGCGGGCAGACATACACACGGCATCGGGGGCGGGCGGGCGTACAGATAAAACGCCTAGGCGGACAGACAGACGTGCGAGAAGCTGAACTTAAAAGAGAACAAGGCAGCATAGATGGGCGGGTGTGCAGGCGGGCGGGAGGGTGTGCTAGAGAGGCAGGACCACACAAGCGGGCGGGGAGACAGGATCCTCGTGCGGGCGGCGGCAGCGTGTAATTGTGGCTGACGATCTGGAATACAACAACAAGCTGTCACAGTAAGAACACGGGGCGACCACATCGAAGGTCCGTGTCGCAATCCTTACACTCTTGACTTCATCCTTATACTCTTAATTTTAACCTTGCACTCTTGACTTCAACCTTATACTCATGACTAACCTTATACTCTTCAGCCTTGCACTTTTGAGCTCAATCTTTATACTCTTGACTTCAACCTTACAAAGAGAAATACAACGATTTCGTATCTCTCTTTGTCGTGGGTCATCTGTGAACCCGTATGCTCTTGCGCTACCCTCCACAGGTTGGATATAGAGTTTACATTAAACTGGTCGCTACCATCCACAAGATACACGAGGTGCATAATAAAATAGTCCCCACCGTCCATAGAGTGAATATAGGGAACACAAACTAGCCGCTAACATTACTCCTTGGACACCAATATGTAAATCTCTCTCCCTCTCTTTTTCTCTCTCACTCTCTCTCGCTTTTAAAGTATGACTCCATCCGGGGCAGCCAATTTATATGGAGCCATTTTTCTAGTCCGGGAGCCGCCATTCTGGTCATGTTTCGGCTGTGTGATGATCGCTGGACACTTACCGGGTGCATAAAGAGGTCATGAGAATGGCCTTCATGGTCTTTGGCCATGCATGACGTGCCCTCGGAGAAAGATGTTATCGGAGTACAAGACGGCTTCGTTGATGGTGATGTTTGATTGGCTGGCGCAATTAAGCGAGCCTCGCTGACAGAGGACCTTGCCCCTCTCTCTGGGGATGTGATCAAGCCAGGTCCTGTAAGCTGTTATGCACTACTCTGGTGTTTACTATTCAGGGTGGAGTCCCAGTAAGAGATACATCGTTAGTCTTGTTTGCTGGCTGCATGGTCCTGGGTGCTGGGTGCTGGGTGACACCATCAAGACTCAACGCTGACTGCATCACTGAAGCAGTACAGTGAAATAAGAAGTTACTGCTGCATCGTAAATATGGAACAAGTCACAGCATCGTAACTGACCATTATAAAATCGCGACCTGACTATGGTGCAGGAAGGACCGAAAAGTCGATCACCTTTCACTTTGTGGGTTATTTTGTAGTTGTAAAAATATTATTCGTTCACCAGGTTAACGATTGATACAATACAAAATAAAGAGAAAAAATATGAAGGGTAACAAATGCTAAAAAAAAAAATTATAATTGTTAAATTGCGTCTGAGAATTATTCCTGAATAAATATAATGCAATCTGAGTGCGCAGGGAAGGCAATCTTTGTGCAAAGAAATTAAAGAACAAATACACCGAAAAGTGTGTATGTTTCATGGAATATACACCGTGAGGTGTGTGTATCGGTGTATTTACACTGAGGTGTGTGTATCTCGGTGTATATATTCACTGTGAGGTGTATTATGTATGTACGTACTCTGAAAAGTGTGTATTCCTTCGTGTGTATAAACAAGAGTTTACTCTGTATTATAGGAATTAATGTTTCCTTAGTGTTAGTGTAAAGGAGACTTGCAGATCCCTGGACTAACAACTTCACAAACTATACAAACACGTCAGAGACAAACTGGAATCCATCAAACATCACCGACACACATCACAGAAGATCAAATGCCAACAAACGTCATCACCACCACCAATATTACAAAGTAGCACCACTAACAACCATCGCCACCAACAACCATCAGACGACACCTATCAAATTATCACCAACACACACCTAAACATCCCGCACCAGTCACAACCCAGACAGGGTGCATAAGAGAGAGAGATTGTAAAGTTAGATTTTGCCGCTGAAACGGCTAGTTTATTCAGCACCCCGTATCCATCCTGTGGAGGGCAGCCCAAGACCATATGAATACGCAAAGGCCTAGGAACTAGACCCAAAAAAAGGTTAACAGGATAACATCAAGATTTATATCGACACTTATCTGTTGCAAGCAAATTTATTGTAGGATATTTGCTTAATATGTCTGATATCTTATTTTCATTAATAAGATATCTTGGCATATCACATGTCTATCTCTATGTTCGTCAATAAGTGGACAATAAAGCATATAGCGCTCAAGAAAGTGACCACAGGGCTGGCCACATACTTTGCGTTTAGTTTGATCATCATGTGTGTGTCTGCCAAACTGTCAGAAGTATTTGTAACCAAGCCTAAGCCTGGCCACTACAACATCAGTCAGTTTGTTCACATTACAAGTTGCTTCGTAGACATTCTTATCTACGTTCATGTTATAATGAGTGACGGAGTTACTCAGGCTTCTAAATGCTTGTCGATGACATTCATTTTCATTGTTTACTTCTCTTCTAATGTTTTTTAATGCTAGACACAGATATACCAGTTATATTCTACAATTCATTCAGGGTACTGAGAGAGAGAGAGAGAGAGAGAGAGAGAGAGAGACCAGATCAGTGAGAGAGAGAGAGGAGGGTGAGAGTGGCGAGGATGGCCGTGAGATGGCGTGAGCCGTGGGCCCGTGGCCGTGGTTGCGGACACGGAGCGGTGCTGGTGGTTGCCTGTGTGTGTGTGAAGGTTGCGCGTTGTAGCCACTGGTAATATCCCACCCCTTGCTGCGGCCTGTCACTCTCCCCGGACCACACACACTCTCACCCACCCCCACACACACCTACAACCCGCCCTAACTTCCCCCACAGTGCCACTACCACTCCCCAACCACCGCCGTTGGATTCTACAGGTCAGAAACTAGGGTTAGAGATGGTGTACGGAGGATAGGCTAGCCAGGGCGACCTAGGATAGAGGTGACCTACCCTCCAGACCACCCAAGTTGAGCCAGCTATCCCGGTTAGCGGATGATTTGCGACTCACTCCAAGTGGATATTTGAACGTGTATGATAGCGGTAATTTCTAGTATGCCTTATAATCATTAGAGGCAGCTTATAATGTGACTAATGGATGGATATAACCAAGCAGATTTTTGAGCATGTGAAATGCACTGGTGTAAGCAAATGAAGCTGTAATATTACAGTTATAAAGAGGTCTTGTGTTGGCTCTCCGGCCTCACTATGCAACGCCTGATTTTTTTTCTCATTGCGTATGGGTGGGATTATGTATATTTTGAATCAAATGTTTTTTTTTCTGTATTATTTTTTCGGGTTTATTCATCCGTGTTGTGTCCATATCCGTTATTTTTTGTGTTGTTGTTACGCTGCCTTCACGGATCAGTGAGTTGAGTCTTTTTTCTCAGTGTTCTTGTGTTGGTGGATTTTTGTTGTTTATATCTTTGCACTTTTCTTCTTTCCTCTTCCTTGTTCCCTTCCGCTTGCTCTTCCTTCTGTTCCGTCTTCTGCGTCTCTTCACCTCTTTTTTTTCTTCCTAGTCTTCTCTCTTTTCAAGATTCTTTCTTCTTCACCACCACTACCACCACCACTACCACCACCACTACCACCATCACTACCACCACCACTACCACCATCACTACCACCATCACTACCACCATCACTACCACCACTACCACCACCACTACCACCATCACCACCACCACTACCACCACCACTACCACCATCACTCCAACCTGCCCCCCACCACCATCACTACCACCATCACTACCACCATCACTCACCACTCACATCACCCACCACTCCCACTCCACCACCACTACCACCATCACTACCACCACCATTACCACCACCACTCGACCACCCTCACTCACCACCACCCATCACTACCACCATCACTACCACCCATCCACCACCACTCACTACCACCATCACCACCATCCACTACCACCACCACTACCACCATCACTCACACCACCACCACCACTCACTACCACCACACTACCACTACTACCACTCACCACTCAACTACCACCACTACCACCACCACCTACCACCATACCACTACCACCACCACTACCATCACTACCACCACCACCACCACTCCACCATCCACTACCAACATACACTACCACCACTAACCACTCACTACTACACCACACTCACTCCACCATCACCTACCACCACTCACACCATCACTACCACCACTCACTACCACCACTACCACCACCACTGCCACCACCACTACCACAATCACTCCACACATCACTACCACCACCACAACGCCATACTACCACCATCACTACCACACCACCATCCACCATCATCTCCACCACCACCACACGACCATCGTCTCCAGCCATCCACTTCTACCACGCACTGGCACCATCTGGCTACCAACACCCACTCACCATCGCTACCAGCGCACTCCACCACCGCTACCACGCCATCACTTCACCACCATCAGTCCAACCACTGACCACCTCACTGACTGCACCACACCATGCATCCTACACCAGCACTGCCACCAGCTACCACCACTACCACCGCTACAACACCAGCCACCACCACTAGCCACCACCATCTCGTCCCACTGACCACACAACTACTGACACGTCACCACACGCACTCCACCATCACTCCACCATCACTCACAAACCCACTGCCACCTCGCTACCACCACACTGACTTCTGCTAAAAAACCCATCACTCCACTACCCCACAACCTACTGCACCACAACCCAACGCCCACTACCATAACCACACGCACCACACCACCACAACCATCCTGGTCTACCAACACCCACTGCCACCATCCAACAACCCACCAACTGGCTTCACACCACTGGCACCATTCTGGTCTACCAAACGCGCACATGCGCACCATCTCGGTCTACCAACAAACGCCAAGCGCACCATCTCTGGTCTACCAACAACGCCAAGCGCACCATCTCTGGTCTACAACAACGCGCCATGCGCACCATCTCTGGTCTACCAACAAACGCGCACATGCGCACCATCTCTGGTCTACCAACAAACGAGCACATGCGCACCATCTCTGGTCTACCAACAAACGAGCACATGCGCACCATCTCTGATCTTCCAACAAACGCGCACATGCGCACCATCTCTGGTCTACCAACAACGGCAATGCGCACCATCTCTGGTCTACCAACAAACGGCACATGCGCACCATCTCTGATCTTCCAACAAACGGCACATGCGCACCATCTCTGGTCTCCAACAAACGCGCACATGCGCACCATCTCTGGTCTACCAACAAACGGCAATGCGCACCATCTCTGGTCTCCAACAAACGCGCACATGCGCACCATCTCTGATCTTCCAACAAACGCGCACATGCGCACCATCTCTGGTCTACCAACAAACGCGCACATGCGCACCATCTCTGATCTTCCAACAAACGCGCACATGCGCACCATCTCTGGTCTACCAACAAACGCGCACATGCGCACCATCTCTGGTCTACCAACAAACGCGCACATGCGCACCATCTCTGGTCTACCAACAAACGCGCACATGCGCACCATCTCTGGTCTACCAACAAACGCGCACATGCGCACCATCTCTGGTCTACCAACAAACGCGCACCATATCTGGTCTACCAACAAACGCGCACCATATCTGGTCTACCAACAAACGCGCACATGCGCACCATCTTTGGTCTACCAACAAACGCGCACCATATCTGGTCTACCAACAAACGCGCACATGCGCACCATCTTGGTCTACAACAAACGCGACATCCATTCCCCCTGGCTACCAACAAACGCGCACATGCGCACCATATCTGGCCTATCAAACGCGCACATGCGCACCATATCTGGTCTACCAACAGATGCGCACCATATCTGGTCTACCAACAAACGCGCACCATCTCTGGTCTACCAACAGATGCGCACCATATCTGGTCTACCAACAGACGCGCACCATATCTGGTCTACCAACAAACGCGCACATGCGCACCACCTAGTAATCAATGTAGACTGTTCTACTGGATGTAATTTTAATACAACAGAAGTCAGTCAGGATGTCAGGAGCCACAATAAACAATGAGGATGTCAGTCACTGCTGATTCAAATATATGAGGATGTCAGTCACTGCTGATTCAAATATATGAGGATGTCAGTCACTGCTGATTCAAATATATGAGGATGTCAGTCACTGCTGATTCAAATATATGAGGATGTCAGTCACTGCTGATTCAAATATATGAGGATGTCAGTCACTGCTGATTCAAATATATGAGGATGTCAGTCACTGCTGATTCAAATATATGAGGATGTCAGTCACTGCTGATTCAAATATATGAGGATGTCAGTCACTGCTGATTCAAATATATGAGGATGTCAGTCACTGCTGATTCAAATATATGAGGGTGTCAGTCACTGCTGATTCAAATATATGAGGATGTCAGTCACTGCTGATTCAAATATATGAGAGAGAGAGAGGGAGGAAGACAGAGAGAGAGATGGCATTACTCAACAGTGTTCCTTAAGATTTATGCAGTCTGCAAATCTTCACACTAGATGACGCTGAGAAGGGTGGGCAGTTCTCAGTACTAGAAGCTGAGAAATATGGGTAGCTCTCAGCGCTAGGGGAAGGTGATAATGGTGTGTAGAACTCGGCATAGGAGCTGAGAAGGGAGTATAATACTCAGCACTAGGAGTTGAGGAAGATGGGCAGGTCTCAGCACAAGGGGGAGATGAGTAGGGTGTGTAGCACTCAGCGCTAGGAGCTAAGAAGGGAGTATAGTACTCAGCATGAAGGAAAGCTGAGGATCTCTCACAGGATACAGCTTAAATTTAAGCACTGGTCTGCAAGCTTTAGCCTGTAATTTTCCTAAGATCCTGCCTGATGGATGGGTGGTGATGCTCGCCTAGCGGAAGTGCTCACGCAAGGTGCTAGCTAGTCCCAGCACCTTAACCGGACCCGTCTCGTTAATACCTCATGAACCGGACCCCTTCGTTAGTACCTCGTGAACCGGACCCCTTCGTTAGTACCTCGTGAACCGGACCCCTTCGTTAGTACCTCGTGAACCGGACCTCTTCGTTAGTACCTCGTGAATCGGACCCCTTCGTTAGTTAGTACCTCGTGAACTGGACCCCTTCGTTAGTACCTTGTGAACCGGACCCCTTCATTAGTACCTCGTGAACCGAACCCCTTCGTTAGTACACCCTCGCCCACACCCACACTTATACACCCTCGCCCACACCCACACGTATACACCCTCGCCCACACCCACACTTATACACCCTCGCCCACACCCACACGTATACACCCTCGCCCACACCCACACTTATACACCCTCGCCCACACCCACACGTATACACCCTCGCCCACACCCACACGTATACACCCTCGCCCACACCCACACTTATCACCCTCGCCCACACCCACACGTATACACCCTCGCCCACACCCACACGTATACACCCTCGCCCATACCACACGTATACACCCTCGCCCACACCCACACTTATACACCCTCGCCCACACCCACACGTATACACCCTCGCCCACACCCACACGTATACACCCTCGCCCACACCCACACGTATACACCCTCGCCCACACCCACACGTATACACCCTCGCCCACACCCACACTTATACACCCTCGCCCACACCCACACGTATACACCCTCGCCCACACCCACACGTATACACCCTCGCCCACACCCACACGTATACACCCTCGCCCACACCCACACGTATACACCCTCGCCCACACCCACACGTATACACCCTCACCCACACCCACACGTATACACCCTCGCCACACCCACACGTATACACCCTCGCCCACACCCACACGTATACCCTCCCCACACCCACGTATCACCTCACCACCCACACGTATACACCCTCACCCACACCCACACGTATACACCCTCGCCCACACCCACACGTATACACCCTCGCCCACACCCACACGTATACACCCTCGCCCACACCCACACGAATACACCCTCAGCCACCACACGTATACACCCTCGCCACACCCACACGTATACATCGCGTATACCCTCGCCCACACCCACACGTATACACCCTCGCCCACACCCACACGTATACACCCTCGCCCACACCCACACGTATACACCCTCGCCCACACTCACACCCTACACAAGTGCTACATGTAATTGATTTTCCTGAGATGGAGTGTGGTTATGTGCTAGCAAGTGACCCGCATTAATGAGCAACACTCAACATTGTAATGTGGGCCCCTCACCCGGGGCTCACTGGGGCCTTATCAGGGTCCCCTGGGCTCACTGGAGTGCTGGGGCTTTATCTTTGACTCCAGGGGCTCACTGGAAGTAGGGACCCCATACACAGGTTTAAGAATGGGTACGATAAGACTTACGAGGCAACGTGCTGTTAAGATACAGTACAAGGACCCGAGACTCGACCCCTGAAACCACACACACACACACACACACACACACACACAACACACACAACACACACACACACACACACACACACACACACACACAACACACACACAACACAACACACACACACAACACACACAACACACACAACACAACATACACAACACACACACACACACACACAACACACACACACAACACACAACACACACACACAACACACAACACACACAACACAACACACAACACACACACACACACAACACACACACACACACACACACACACACACACACACACACACACACACACACACACACACACACACACACACACACACACAACACACACACACACACACACACACACACACACACACACACACACACACACACACACACACACACACAACACACACACACACACACACACACACACACACACACACACACACACACACACAACACAGTGGTAAAGCTCTCGCATCACGCACGGAGGGCCCGGGTTCTATTCCCGACGGGGCGGAAACATTTCGAAGTGTTTCCTTACACACACACACACTCACACACATACATACAACAGGCCTAGTGTCAAATCGACATGTGCCTAGGACAAAATGGTAACTAACACACAACACACACAACACACACAACACACACAACACACACAACACACACAACACACACAACACACACAACACACACACAACACACACACACACACACACACACACACACACACACACACACACACACACACACACACACACACACACACACACAACACACACAACAACACAACACACACAACACACACAACACACACAACACACACAACACACACAACACACACAACACACACACACACACACACACACACACACACACACACACACACACAACACACACAACACACACAACACACACAACACACACAACACACACAACACACACAACACACACAACACACACACACACACACACACACACACACAAAACACACACACACACACACACACACACACACACACACACACACACACACACACACACACACACACACACACACACACACACACACACACACACACACAACACACACACACACACACACACACACACAACAACACACACACACACACACACACACACAGTATTGATGAAGAGCGATCACGATAAGAAGGAAGTTATTGTACTTAATATTTTAACAGTAAACACGATGGACAACCTCTGAGGCTGCAACTCTGAATAAATTATCAATACATTTCTTTAATATAACGACAGATTTTTTTGACGTACGAGCATATAAAGGAAGCGACAAGAACGAGAGAAGGCGACACACAGTCAATATATTGTTTGTTCAAACTTCGGATGAATTTCTGAACATAATCTCACATAACCTAATTAGAAGGAGAGATTATTTCCTATTGGAAATATTATATGTTGCGTAATGAGTTGAGAGATTCAGAAAGAGGAACGACTAGATTATTAGAGAATGCATTAGAACGATTTAAAAGCGTGTGTTAGATAAAGGCAGCAGCATGTTAGGAGGGAGAGACGTAAATAATCTAGACAAGAGAATAATGTATCATGTATGTAAATGAGATAAACAGTTTGTTCCAATAAGGAATATAAGATAGAATGTTAAGAGAATGTTTTAATGGAAGGGGTTGGAAAACTACCAGTAAACTACGGTGAGTCAAGAACACTGGCAGAGGTCCATGGAGGCCACGTACGAACGTACTCATGTGAGGCCACGTACGAACGTACTCATGTGAGGCCACGTACGAACGTACTCATGTGAGGCCACGTACGAACGTACTCATGTGAGGAGAGAGGAAAATATAAATTTTGTATAGGAAATAGAAAGAGCGAAGTAGAACCAAATCTTTTATTTAAGTTTGTAAAAAAGTAAACGTTAGACAAAATACGAAAAATAAATGTTGACGGCACAATCACTGAGGTAGAAGAGGAAATGCAATAAGATCACAGTAAACAGGTGATAGTACAATATGCTAAATAACCACTGTGAAAAAGATAGTGAAATTCTAAGAGCTTTAGTGATTTCTCACGTTATTTAGGGCTTGATAATGTGAGAAATCACGAAAGCGCTTGGAATTTCACTATTTTTTTTTCACTGTAGATCTGCATATTGCGTAGAAGTCAAATGCGTGAGTACTGAATGGAGTGCGTTCACGAAAGATACTTTCAAGGTGATGGATTTTAATCCCAGATTACCTTTGATAATCACAAGTTAAGAAATAATAGATTATATTTACCAGTTATATATATATCAGTGTTGAAAGGTAATTCTTTTAACATGAAATATATATATATATATATATATATATATATATATATATATATATATATATATATATATATATATATTATATATATATTATATATATATTAGAGAGAGAGAGAGAGATAAATGGCACTGATGTGGATACTGGGAGAAAAATATACATATCGATTTCCTGCGAGAGAAACTCTACGGATCACACCCATAGTGTCGTGCCGAATAGGTAAAAACTTGCAATTTTGGCTTAAATAGCAACGCTCTTTTTGCCGAATAGGGCAAGTAAAAATTTGTGTAAGCAATAATTTCGCAAAAATCATTCTGAACCTAACGAAAAAAAATATATTTCATTGTGTTTGTTTATTATTAAATTACGTATTTTAAACTTATCTAAAATATATTTAGTTGGATTAGGTTAAATTAAATTGAGCTTGTTGTGATAAGGTTAGGTAAGTTTTCTAAGGTTCTTCTGGTAGAAAATTATTAGTTTTTATATTAACATAAATGAAAAAAATATATCTAAACGTATAAGAGAAAATTTTAGAAAGAACTTAATTTTAATTGAGTTCTTGCTAATTGACCAGTTTTACCTATATATATATATATATATATATATATATATATAAAGAATAAATAAGTTTAAATTGATCTAAGTTTCTTAGAATTTGATAAAATCTAAGTACGTTTTATGTAGTAAGGTTAGGTGAGGCCTCTTAATTCTGACACAAAATTGAACTTGCTAAGCCATTTTTAATGGAAAAAAATGTCTCAATAAATGCTCAATAGAAAGTTTTTATAAGACGAAAGTCAGCATTTAGGGCAGTTCTGACCTGACACAATAAGGTTATTGAAAACATTGTTACATAAGACAACGAGAAGAATAACAAGTATAAGGAGAAGAACTGAGACAGTGAGAAGAACAGGTAGAATGAAAACAAAGCAACGAGAAGAACACAGTGAGAAGAACAGGTAAAATGAAAAAGCAACGAGAAGAACAGACAGTGAGAACAGGTAGAAGGAGAAAGACAACGAGAAGAACAAGTAGAACGAGAAGAACAGAGACAACGGGAAGAACAAATATAAAGAGACGAACAAAGACAATGAGAGCAAGGACAACGGGAAGAACAACTAGAACGAGAAGAACAAGGACATCGAGAAGAACAAATATAACGAAATGAACGAAGAACACGAACAAAAAGAACAAGAACGAAGAAAATAGCAAGAACAAAGGAGAACAAGAACAAGAGAAGAGTAAGATACACGTTATTACTTGACCTTTAAATTGCTTTCCCAAAAAAATATTACGACATTAAATAATTCATTTGTGATCCTCTTTGTTATTTTCTCTTCCTTTTCTCTTCTACCTCATCCTCCTCTCCTTCTCTTCCGTTCCTTTATTGCGTCAAATGTTACCCGGGTGATTCCAAGTATGCTGTCAACTACTCTCTCTCTCTCGTCACACACGCACAGCCAATTGGATATCCAAGGAGATTTTGCTAGTGTATTTAAGAGGAGTGAGTCGAGGTAAGTGGTTTTCATGATTTAATATGCTGTTGGAGTGTAAGCAAGGTAACATTTATGAAGGGATTCAGGGAAGCCAGTTAGTGGACTTGAGTCCTGGAGGTGGGAAGTACAGTGTCTGCACTTTGACAGGAATGGTCGGGGATGTTACATTTCAGAAGGTCATCTGAACTGTGATGTCAGTACGCTTCTGGCAAGACAGTGATTGAGTGAATGACGGTGAAAGAGGTTTCCTCTTTGAGGATTCACACCCATAGTGCCTGCGCCCCACCTGGGCATAATGTAAATATTACGAAACTTTAGCCTTCGTACTGATTTTCGCTCACAACCGAAAGAGCGCGAGTGTAGTCCCAGGGTGGGCGAGACGTATGAGTGTGCCCTTTGTTCACTTAGCAACTGGCCTGGAGTTATACGACTCACCCTCCGTGAGTTCGATCCCCACTCGTACTGGTTTTTTTTTTTTTTTTTTTAGTAAATAAGTACCTGAGTGTTGCTCTTGTGGGTGGCATCCTGGGTAAGAAGAACAATATAAGCCACACTGCTTGACCTCTCACCACACACTGCTTGACCTCTCACCACACACTGCTTGACCTCTCACCACACACTGCTTGACCTCTCACCACACACTGCTTGACCTCTCACCACACACTGCTTGACCTCTCACCACCTGATACTGGGAAGACTGACTTAATACACCACCATCCAGCCTGTGTCCCTTCCTGCCACCCTCAACCCTTACCTAACCCAACCCCACCTCAAACCCTGAGCAACAGCATGAAACCTAGTACTGATACTGAGCAACAGACTGGAACCTAGTACTGATACTGAGCAACAGACTGGAACCTAGTACTGATACTGAGCAACAGACTGTAACCTAGTACTGATGCTGAGCAACAGACTGTAACCTAGTACTGATACTGAGCAACAGACTGGAACCTAGTATTGATACTGAGCAACAGACTGAAACCTAGTACTGATACTGAGGAACAGACTGGAACCTAGTACAGATACTAAGGAACAGTCTGGACCCTAGTACTGATACTGAGCAACAGCCTGGAACCTAGTACTAATACTGAAGAACAGACTGGAACCTAGTACTGATATTTAAGAACAGACTGGAACCTAGTACTGATATTGTGGAACAGACTGCAACCTAGTACTGATTTCTCGTCATTGTTAGCATACTATATAATGACGGTAGTTTATTCTTCTCTCTCCCCTCAATCCTCCCCCTCCTTCCCTACCATCTACCCCTCCATCTATCCCTCCATCTATCCCTCCACCCCTCCTTCCTCTGTCCTTGTATAATTAGCCTTGCTAATTAGCCTTGCTCTGTGATGATGGAGATGTCTTCATGCAATTTCCATTTCTCTTGTGTATGGGATGAGTTATGCTGAGAGATGGTAACTGCCAAGTGACAGTAACTGCCAAGTGATAGTAACTGCCAAGTGATAGTTAGTGCCAAGTGATAGTAACTGCCAAGTGATAGTAACTGCCAAGTGATAGTTAGTGCCAAGTGATAGTAACTGCCAAGTGATAGTAACTGCCAAGTGATAGTAACTGCCAAGTGATGGTAACTGCCAAGTAATAGTAACTGCCAAGTGATAGTAACTGCCAAGTGATAGTAACTGCCAGATAGTAACTGCCAAGTGATAGTAACTGCCATGATAGTAACTGCCATGATAGTAACTGCCAAGTGATAGTAACTGCCAAGTGATAGTAACTGCCAAGTGATAGTAACTGCCATGATAGTAACTGCAAGTGATAGTAACTGCCAAGTGATAGTAATCGTGAAGTAACTGCCAAGTGATAGTAATGCCAATGAATACTGCCATGACTACTGCCAAGTAGTAGAACTGCCAAGTGATAGTAACTGCAGCTCAGATTGAAGGTGACCTGTGATGCTGTCATAGCTGATGAACCTTTAATGGAATACTTGACCATATCCTTATTGTCCTGCTGAAGTCTGCCAGCTCAGACACTACTGAAGTCTCCCAGCTCAGACACTACTGAAGTCTCCCAGCTCAGATACTACTGAAGTCTCCCAGCTCAGACACTACTGAAGTCTCCCAGCTCAGACACTACTGAAGTCTCCCAGCTCAGACACTACTGAAGTCTGCCAGCTCAGACACTACTGAAGTCTGACAGCTCAGACATTACTGAAGTCTCCCAGCTCAGAGTGACACTACTGAAGTCTGCCAGCTCAGAGTGACACTACTGAAGTCTCCCAGCTCAGACACTACTGAAGTCTCCCAGCTCAGACACTACTGAAGTCTGCCAGCTCAGACACTACTGAAGTCTGCCAGCTCAGACACTACTGAAGTCTGACAGCTCAGACACTACTGAAGTCTCCCAGCTCAGATACTACTGAAGTCTCCCAGCTCAGATACTACTGAAGTCTGCCAGCTCAGATACTACTGAAGTCTGCCAGCTCAGATACTACTGAAGTCTGCCAGCTCAGATACTACTGAAGTCTGCCAGCTCAGATACTACTGAAGTCTCCCAGCTCAGATACTACTGATGTCTCCCAGCTCAGATACTACTGAAGTCTCCCAGCTCAGGCTGACACTACTGAAGTCTCCCAGCTCAGGCTGACACTACTGAAGTCTCCCAGCTCAGGCTGACACTACTGAAGTCTCCCAGCTCAGGCTGACACTACTGAAGTCTCCCAGCTCAGGCTGACACTACTGAAGTCTCCCAGCTCAGGCTGACACTACTGAAGTCTCCCAGCTCAGGCTGACACTACTGAAGTCTCCCAGCTCAGGCTGACACTACTGAAGTCTCCCAGCTCAGGCTGACACTACTGAAGTCTCCCAGCTCAGGGTGACACTACTGAAGTCTCCAGCTCAGGCTGACACTACTGAAGTCTCCCAGCAAGTGACATACTGAAGTCTCCCAGCTCAGGCTGACACTACTGAAGTCTCCCAGCTCCAGAGTCACAGCTGACCTGAAGTCTCCCAGCTCAGAGTGACACTACTGAAGTCTCCCAGCTCAGAGTGACACTACTGAAGTCTCCCAGCTCAGGCTGACACTACTGAAGTCTCCCAGCTCAGAGTGACATTACTGAAGTCTCCCAGCTCAGGCTGACACTACTGAAGTCTCCCAGCTCAGAGTGACATTACTGAAGTCTCCCAGCTCAGAGTGACATTACTGAAGTCTCCCAGCTCAGAGTGACATTACTGAAGTCTCCCAGCACAGACTGACACTACTGAAGTCTCCCAGCTCAGAGTGACATTACTGAAGTCTCCCAGCTCAGAGTGACATTACTGAAGTCTCCCAGCTCAGAGTGACATTAGTGAAGTCTCCCAGCTCAGGCTGACACTACTGAAGTCTCCCAGCTCAGAGTGACATTACTGAAGTCTCCCAGCTCAGAGTGACATTACTGAAGTCTCCCAGCACAGACTGACACTACTGAAGTCTCCCAGCTCAGAGTGACATTACTGAAGTCTCCCAGCTCAGAGTGACATTACTGAAGTCTCCCAGCTCAGAGTGACACTACTGAAGTCTCCCAGCTCAGAGTGACATTACTGAAGTCTCCCAGCACAGACTGACACATCTTAACACCTTGTATAAGCACTATCCTGTATAATGGATTCTGACAGGTAAACACAGCTAGCTTTGGTTCCCACTGAGTAACTGTCATATAGAATACCGTAGCAGCACACTGCGGATACATCCAATTTTGACTAAAACATGTACTCCTATCCACTCCCACCTCCCTTTATCTCTCCTCCACTCCCACCTCCCTTTATCTCTCCTCCACTCCCACCTCCCTTTATCTCTCCTCCACTCCCATCTCCCTTCATCTCTCCTCCACTCTCACCTCCCTTTATCTCTCCTCCACTCCCACCTCCCTTCATCTCTCCTCCACTCTCACCTCCCTTTATCTCTCTTCCACTCCCACCTCCCTTTATCTCTCCTCCACTCCCACCTCCCTTTATCTCTCCTCCACTCCCACCTCCCTTTATCTCTCCTCCACTCCCACCTCCCTTTATCTCTCCTCCACTCCCATCTCCCTTCATCTCTCCTCCACTCCCATCTCCCTTCATCTCTCCTCCACTCTCACCTCCCTTTATCTCTCCTCCACTCCCACCTCCCTTTATCTCTCCTCCACTCCCACCTCCCTTTATCTCTCCTCCACTCCCACCTCCCTTTATCTCTCCTCCACTCCCACCTCCCTTTATCTCTCCTCCACTCCCATCTCCCTTTATCTCTCCTCCACTCCCACCTTCCCTTCCACCTTCCCTCCTACCTTCCCTCCCACCTTCTCTTCCACCTTCCCTCCCACCTACCCTCCTACCTTCCCTCCCACCTTCCCTTCTACCTTCCCTCCCACCTTCCCTTCCACCTTCCCTCCCACCTTCCCTTCCACCTTCCCTCCCACCTTCCCTCCCACCTTCCTTCCCACCTTCCCTTCTACCTTCCCTCCCACCTTCCCTTCTACCTTCCCTCCCATCTTCCCTCCTACCCTCCCACCTTCCCTCCCACCTTCCCTCATGACTCCCCTACCCTCCTCTTCCCTATTTTACCTACTCTACTTTCCTCCCTCCCTCATTTTCCAGACGGTCAGGCAGTGTGGGCTCCAGCCTCCAGACATCTCTTCAGACAGGCGGCAACTACAAGTGATTGTATTGTGATGCTTGTTATCTTGTGAGGGAGGGAGGGAACGGAGGGGCAAGGGAGGTAGAGTAAGGGCATAAGGAAGTGGGAGGGAAGGGAAGGATGAAGGGACAGAAGAAATTAAATAAAAAGGAGAAAGAGTTCGAGATCAAGGGTTCAGGGTAGAAGGTTTTCTCTGATATAAACTTTGGTAATAAATACCCACAAATTGCTTTAGAAAGACACGTGAGTAAACACTAGGATATATTTACTAGAAAACGTTTCGCTCCTGAGACATGATGAAATTCAACGAGGCCTTCCTAGTAAATAAAGAACTTAATATCGGTAGACGTAATCGCTATTTCTAACATAAAAATAATACAGACACCTTCATCGTATCTGAAGTATTAGTAAGAATTCTCCTCAAAACAATAAACCCCGCCATCACATAGCTGCTACCACCACTACTACTACCACTAGTACCACCACCACTACTATCACTGGTACTACAAGTACTACCACTACTACCACAACCACTACTACCACAACCACTACTACCACAACCACTACTACCACAACCACTACTACCACAACCACTACTACTACTACCACCACTACCACTGCTATCACAAGTACTACCACTAGTACCACCACCACTACCATAACCACTACTACCACTAGTTCCACCACTACCACTGCTACCACAAGTACTACCACTAGTACCACCACCACTACCATAACCACTACTACCACTAGTACCACCACTACCACTGCTACCACAAGTAATACCACTGCTACCACAAGTACTACCACTAGTACCACAAGTACTATCACTAGTACCACAAGTACTACCACTAGTACCACCACCACAAGCACCTGTACTACCTACAACGATTATATTATTCCTTGCACCTCACTCTAAACCTATACAGCGCTAGTCACATTATGCTGACTGAGCCCCCGGCATAATGCCGTGACGAAAATCAAAGGCCTACCATAGAGGGGGGTCTTTTTTCGTCAGTGCATTATGTCGGGTAGCAGCCGTTAGCATGACGTCACGGCCTGCCGCCACACTCCACAGTGACTTCTCTGGGCTCACGTGGCTGCCGTGGTGAGAGGAAGTGTTGCACTTTTGTATCTCATCCGCCCCATCTTATGTCCGGTGTTCCCTTTGGTTTTGGAGTTATACATGTTTGATTATGGGTAAAAGGAAGTCTTTAACACCTGAAACTATAGCTCAATCATAGGGCTTCACAAAGCTGGGCACCAGACGAAAGAAATAGTGGAGAATGTTGGTGTGTGTGAGCGTTCAGTGAGGAACTGGGTGCAGCGTTTCAAGGCTGATAGTGGTGTCGAGTTACCGTCTGCCAAACCTCGGCCTAGCCCCTCCAAGAAGACATCTGTTCGTACCTTAACTGTGTTGAAGAAGCAGAGAGTACACCTAAGATAACTGCTAGATAATTGAAAGAAAAGAACCCACATCTTCTCTCAGAGGTGTCTGTAAGAACTGTTAACAGACGTGTGTCAGAACTGGGCTACGGTAGTCACCGCCAGGTTAAGAAACCGATCCTCTCCAAGCTACAGAAGAAACGTAGGCTGAATTATGCAAAGAAATATCTTCACTGTAATCCTCAACAGTGGTCTGTAGTACTTTGGAGTGATGAAGCAACCTTCACCGTCACCTGTAACCGTGGGGGACATGTGTATCGGCCCAGAGGTAGTGACCCGCTAGAACCACGCTACACCTGTGGGACCACCAAACACCCAGACTCGCTCATGGTTTGGGGGTGTTTCAGTGCTCAGAGTGTTGGTGAACTCATGGTGCTTCCCAAAAACCAGTATATGAACCAGTATAATTACCTGTAGTTATTGTGTAACAATTTATCTGAGGCGTTTGACAAGTGTGGGGCTACGGTTTTTATGCAGGACGGTGCACCGTGTCATACCACCAGTAGCCATACCGCCAGTGGCTTAAGGACTGTGCAGTGAGGTTCTTTAATGACTTGCCAGGTAATCCCCAGACCTAAACCCTATTGAGAACCTCCAGCCCCGCGGCTGGAGGCTGCTCTACATGAGGCTTCCTACACGGCTGAGGGACGTGATTAAGCGTAAAGGACGCAACACCAAATATTAAAACCTCAGTAAGTGTGCAAATATATATATATATATATATATATATATATATATATATATATATATATTATAATCTTTCATGGTATGTGTTTGTGTTTAGGTACGTGTGGGGGGGAGGGGCGGCATAATGCCGTGACTAACACTGTATATAAGAACATAAGAAAGAAGGAACACTGCAGCAGGCCTACTGGCCCATGCGAGGCAGGTCCAAGTCTCCCACCGGCTTAAGCTAATGCCCCGACCCTCTGTGTCCATATATTTTTTGTAACGGCTTGATAAAGCTCCTGGAGAGCGAAACGTTGCCACAATAAAATGTCACACTTGTGTCCTTTTAACCAACATATTGTCGGTAATTCTACCAACATTATTACAAATAGAATAAAGACATCTTTATTATCTCTGAAGTATTACCAACAATTTTCTCCCCACTGACAGCAACGACAATCTCGTCTTCGCTCTTAACCGGTTTCACCAGTTTTCCTCCACTAATAAAAAATGTAAAATTCAAGAGATAAAAGGAGAAATACTTTTTTTTTTTCTACACAATCATTGAAGGTGACATTAACAATGCAAGAAAACTTTGTTAGTGTTCCGGTAAGTTTGAAGCCAATAAAGGCATTGTTATCACTCTAAATGACAGTGATAATAAAGTTAAAAGTTTGCTGCTTGATGAGCAAATGTACTCTAGGCTACTTTCAGATCCTTGAAGTCTGAAGCCACGAACCCAGAAGACCCGATTCAAAACTTTGCTTCCTGATTTAACTGAATAGTTTCACTCTCGATGGAGATAAAAGACGCAAAATACCGTCCCGTGCAGGTTCCTCCCGTGCAGGTCCGTCCCGTGCAGGTTCCTCTCGTGCAGGTCCGTCCCGTGCAGGTTCCTCACGTGAAGGTCCGTCCCGTGCAGGTCCGTCCCGTGCAGGTTCCTCACGTGAAGGTCCGTCCCGTGCAGGTCCGTCTTGAGTCTAACCTCCCCAACATCCTCCACCTGACACTTCACACTATATGTGCTCATGTACTCTTTACTCGGGTAGATCTGTTTGTGACTTGATAAAGTCCACTGTGTGGGCGAAACGTAGTCAATAAAGAATCACATTATACTGAATTTGTGTTTATTTTCCCAGCTTTACTCTCCATCACTCGCCATCTACCTGAGCTTCCCTCTATATACATATAAGCTTAAGATGTGGTATAAAGTTAGCATTGCTTTAAGGTCTATATTTTCTGACAGCCACTCACTGTAGTCAAGAATAAACTTGAGTGTAAAATAATCTACATGGCAGCCTGCTAGCTGTATCTCAGTCTTAATCCCATCTATCCTTTGCTTTTCTTCTATCCCTTCCTGTAGTTCTGCCCTCTTCTTCCACCTCTTCCTTCTTCTAGATCGTCTTCCTCCGTAGTAAATCTTCGCCCTCTTTCGTCTTCAATTAAAAATTCAAAAGATTCTCTGTGTTTTTAAGTTTTCATTCTCTCTCTCTCTCTCTCTCTCTCTCTCTCTCTCTCTCTCTCTCTCTCTCTCTTCTCTCTATAAATATTATTATTTTTTTATTAACACATTAGCCGATTCCCACCAAGGCATGGTGGCCCGAAAAAGAAAAACTTTTCATCATCATTCACTCCATCACTGTCTTGCCAGACGGGTGCTTTACACTACAGTTATAAAACTGCAACATTAACACCCCTCCTTCAGAGTGCCAGCACTATACTTCCCATCTCCAAGACTCAAGTACGGCCTGCTGGTTTCCCTGAATCCCTTCATAAATATTAATTTGCTCACACTCCAACAGCACGTCAAGTATTAAAAACCATTTGTCTCCATTCACTCCTATCAAATACGCTCACGCATGCTTGCTGGAAGTCCAAGCCCCTCGCACACAAAACCTCCTTTACCCCCTCCTTCCAACCTTTCCTAGGCCGACTCCTACCCTGCTTTCCCTCCACTACAGATTTATACACTCGAAGTCATTCTATTTCGTTCCATTCTCTTTACATGTCCGAACCACCTCAACAACCCCTCCTCAGCCCTCTGGATAATAGTTTTGGTAATCCCGCACCTCCTCCTAATTTCCAAACTCCGAATTCTCTGCATTATATTCACACCACACATTGCCCTCAGACATGACATCTCCACTGCCTCCAGCCTTCTCCTCGTTGCAACATTCACCACCCATGCTTCACACCCATATAAGAGTGTTGGTATAACTATACTCTCATACATTCCCCTCTTTACTTCCATGGACAAAGTTCTTTGTCTCCACAGACTCCGAAGTGCACCACTCACCCTTTTTTCCTCATCAATTTTATGATTCACCTCATCCTTCGTAGACCCATTTGCTGACATGTCCACTCCCAAATATCTGAATGCATTCACCTCCTCCATACTCTCTCCCTCCAATCTGATATCTAATCTTTCGTCACCTAATCTTTTTGTTATCCTCATCACCTTATTCTTTCCTATATTCACTTTCAATTTTCTTTAACATACCCTACCAAATTCATCCTCCAACCTCTGCAACTTCTCTTCAGAATCTCCCAAAAGCACAGTGTCATCAGCAAAAAGCATCTGTGACAACTCCCACTTTGTATTTGATTCTTTATCTTTTAACCCCACACCTCTTGTCAAGACCCTCGCATTCACTTCTCTTACAACCCCATCTATAAATATATTGAACAACCACGGTGACATCACACATCCTTGTCTAAGGCCCACTTTTACTGGGAAATACTCCCCCTCCCTCCTACACACTCTAACCTGAGCCTCACTATCCTCATAAAAACTCTTCACTGCTTTCAGTAACCTACCTCCTATTCCATACACCTGCCACATTGCCCCCCTATCCACCCTATCATATGCCTTTTCCAAATCCATAAATGCCACAAAAACCTCTTTACCCTTATCTAAATACTGTTCACCTATGTTTCACTGTAAACACTTGGTCTACATCCCCCTACCTTTCCTAAAGCCCCCTTTTTCATCTGCTATCCTACTCTCCGTCTTACTCTTAATTCTTTCAATAATAACTACCATACACTTTACCAGGTACACTCAACAGACTTATTCCCCTATAATTTTTGCACTCTCTTTTGTCCCCTTTGCCTTTATACAAAGGAACTATATACACTCTCTGCCAAAACCTAGGTACCATACATTTATTAAATAATAGCACCAACCACTCCAAAACTATATCCCCGCCTGCTTTTAACATTTCTATCTTTATCCCATCAATCCCAGCTGCGTTACCCCCTTTCATTCTACCCACTGCCTCACGAACTTCACCCACACTCACAACTGGCTCTTCCACACTCCTACAAGATGTTATTCCTCCTTGCCCTATACACGAAATCACAGTTTCCCTGTCTTCAACATTTAACAATTCCTCAAAATATTTCCTCCATCTTCCCGATACCTCTAACTCTCCATTTAATAACTCTCCTCTCCTATTTTTAACTGTCAAATCCATTTGTTCCCTAGACTTCCTCAACTTATTAATCTCACTCCAAAACTTTTTCTTATTTTCAACAAAATTTGTTGATATCTCACCCACTCTCTCATTTGCTCTCTTTTTACATTGCTTCACCACTCTCTTAACCTCTCTTTCTCTCCATATACTCTTCCCTCCTTGCATCACTTCTACTTTGTAAAAACCTCTCATATGCTAACTTTTTCTCCCTTACTACTCTCTTTACATCCTCATTCCACCAATCCCTCTTCTTCCCTCCCGCACCCACTCGCCTGTAACCACAAACTTCTGCTGAACACTCTAACACTACATTTTTAAATCTACCCCATACATATTCGACACCATTGCCTACACTCTCACTAGCCCATCTATCCTCCAATAGTTGTTTATATCTTACCCTAACTGCCTCGTCTTTTAGTTTATAAACCTTCACCTCTCTCTTACTTACTGCTTCTATTTTCCTTGTATCCCATCTACCTTTTACTCCCACTGTAGCTACAACTAAAAAGTGATCTGATATATCTGTGGCCCCTCTATAAACATGTACATCCTGAAGTCTACTCAACAGTCTTTTATCAACCAATACGTAGTCCAACAAACTACTGTCATTACGCCCTACATCATATCTTGTATACTTATTTATCCTCTTTTTCTTAAAATATGTATTACCTATAACTAAACCCCTTTCTATACAAAGTTCAATCAAAGGGCTCCCATTATCATTTACACCTGGCACCCCAAACTTACCTACTACACCCTCTCTGCATGTTTCTCCCACTTTAGCATTTAGGTCCCCTACCACAATTACTCTCTCACTTGGTTCAAAATTTCCTATACATTCACTTAAAATCTCCCAGAATCTCTCACTCTCCTCTACACTCCTCTCTTCTCCAGGTGCATACACGCTTATTATGACCCACTTTTCGCATCCGACCCTTATTTTAATCCACATAATCCTTGAATTTACACATTTATATTCCCTCTTCTCCTTCCATAACTGATCCTTCAACATTACTGCTACCCCTATATATATATATATATATATATATATATATATGTCGTGCCAATTAGGTAAAACTGGTCAATTAGCAAGAACTCATCTAAAATTAAGTCCTTTCTAAAATTTTCTCTTATACGTTTAAAGATATATTTGTTTCATTTATGTTAATGTAAGAATTTATAATTTTGTACCAAGAGAAACTTTGAAAACCTACCTAACCTTATTACAACAAGCGCAATTTAATTTAGCCTAACCCAACTAAATATATTTTAGATACTTTAACATTAATTTAATAATAAACAAACACAATGAAATATATTTTTTTCGTTATGTTCAGAATGATTTTGGCGAAATTATTGCATACACAAATTTTCACTTGTCTTATATGGCAAGGTGAGCGTTGCTATTTAAGCCAAAATGGCAAGTTTTACCTAATCGGCACGACATTAATATATATATATATATATATATATATATATATATATATATATATATATATATATATATATGTGTGCAATATTCCACATAACCCCTCGCCCATTACAACCCCCCTGCCCCAGAGAACAACGTCCACCCCCTGCCAGCCCCCTTCCCCCTCCTGTCAGCCATTTTGACTCGTGTGTAAATCATCACACGGTGACTAATGTCGTAGTTTTATTGTATCGTGACGTCACTTAAGCCCCTCCTCCTGATTTACAACCGTAAATACGGCGGTAAATGTGTGTGTCCTGTGGGTGTGCGGTGGGCGGCAGCGCGCTTCTTCCCGTTTACACAGCGGTTGTAAATGACTTGTAAAACACATTAGAGGAGCTTCCAGTCTTGGCAATAATTGCGCTCGCTAGTAAAGGATATCGCAACTGCGCTCTCTGTTACAATGTCATATTGCATCACACGAGATATTTTCACTGTCATATTCATCACAGATATGTTTAACTGTCATATTCCATCACACAGGATAGTGTTTCACTGTCATATTCCATCACACAGGATAGTGTTTCACTGTCATATTCCATCACACAGGATAGTGTTTCACTGTCATATTCCATCACACAGGATAGTGTTTCACTGTCATATTCCATCACACAGGATAGTTTTCACTGTCATATTCCATCACACAGGATAGTGTTTCACTGTCATATTCCATCACACAGGATAGTGTTTCACTGTCATATTCCATCACACAGGATAGTGTTTCACTGTCATATTCCATCACACAGGATAGTGTTTCACTGTCATATTCCATCACACAGGATAGTGTTTCACTGTCATATTCCATCACACAGGATAGTGTTTCACTGTCATATTCCATCACACAGGATAGTGTTTCACTGTCATATTCCATCACACAGGATAGTGTTTCACTGTCATATTCCATCACACAGGATAGTGTTTCACTGTCATATTCCATCACACAGGATAGTGTTTCACTGTCATATTCCATCACACAGGATAGTGTTTCACTGTCATATTCCATCACACAGGATAGTGTTTCACTGTCATATTCCATCACACAGGATAGTGTTTCACTGTCATATTCCATCACACAGGATAGTGTTTCACTGTCATATTCCATCACACAGGATAGTGTTTCACTGTCATATTCCATCACACAGGATAGTGTTTCACTGTCATATTCCATCACACAGGATAGTGTTTCACTGTCATATTCCATCACACAGGATAGTGTTTCACTGTCATATTCCATCACACAGGATAGTGTTTCACTGTCATATTCCATCACACAGGATAGTGTTTCACTGTCATATTCCATCACACAGGATAGTGTTTCACTGTCATATTCCATCACACAGGATAGTGTTTCACTGTCATATTCCATCACACAGGATAGTGTTTCACTGTCATATTCCATCACACAGGATAGTGTTTCACTGTCATATTCCATCACACAGGATAGTGTTTCACTGTCATATTCCATCACACAGGATAGTGTTTCACTGTCATATTCCATCACACAGGATAGTGTTTCACTGTCATATTCCATCACACAGGATAGTGTTTCACTGTCATATTCCATCACACAGGATAGTGTTTCACTGTCATATTCCATCACACAGGATAGTGTTTCACTGTCATATTCCATCACACAGGATAGTGTTTCACTGTCATATTCCATCACACAGGATGGATTATATACGTAGTGTTTATATGCTAGTAGGGACTTACTTGTTTGTGAGTTAAATACAGCATATCTGAATGTTAGGGAGGTAGGTACGTGTTAGGGAGGTAGGTACCTATTAGGGAGGTAGGTACATGTTAGGGAGGTAGATACATGTTATGGAAGTAGGTACATGTTAGGGAAGTAGGTACATGTTAGTGAAGTAGGTACATGTTAGGGAGGTAGGTACGTGTTAGGGAGGTAGGTACATGTTAGGGAGGTAGGTAAATCTCTGAATGTGGCGATTTTATTGTCTACCTATTCTCTGTTTACCCTGTCTGTAAACCCTGATTCTTCTCTTCTTCTCTCTTCTCTCTCTCTCTCTCTCTCTCTCTCTCTCTCTCTCTCTCTCTCTCTCTCTCTCTAGTATTTAACTTTCTACCATCAATGATTCAATAGATATTTTTCACATAACAATATAGTCTTCTCAACTGCTGTTTGGTTGCATCAAATTAAGTTAGATATTGTCTATAACACTCATCTGTGGCACGTCTATACCCCTCGTCTACTGTATGTCACGCACGTCTATACCCCTCGTCTACTGTATGTCACTCACGTCTATACCCCTCGTCTACTGTATGTCACGCACGTCTATACCCTCGTCTCTGTATGTCACGCACGTCTATACCCTCGTCTACTGTATGTCACTCACGTCTATACCCCTCGTCTACGTATGTCACGCACGTCTATACCCCTCGTCTACTGTATGTCACGCACGTCTATACCCTCGTCCTGTATGTCACGCACGTCTATACCCCTCGTCTACTGTATGTCACGCACGTCTATACCCCTCGTCTACTGTATGTCACGCACGTCTATACCCCTCGTCTACTGTATGTCACGCACGTCTATACCCCTCGTCTACTGTATGTCACGTACGTCTATACTCCTCATCTATATCACATAGGGCTTTACCTCTCATCTATATCACACGCAATCTATCCTTCTGTGTCACAGGTCTATACTCCTCATCTATGTCACAGGTCTATACTCTTCATCTGTATCACAGGTATCTATACCCCTCATATATGTCACAGGCGTCAATACCCCTCATATATGTCACAGGCATCTATACCCCTCATATATGTCACAGGCGTCAATACCCCTTCTATGTCATACACGTCTAATATCCCTCGTCTGTGTCACAGGCATCTATACTCCTCTCAGTAATGCGAGCAAGATTATTTTACCCACACTAACAAGTCTGCCTCACTTATACAGTAATGACAGTGTACCTGCAAGTCCCTCACAGTAATAGACCTTTCTTGAGGTAAAATACAAGCCAGAAGGGGGCTTTCAAGGCAAGAACTTCACCGTCGAATTGCAAAATTAGCATTAGAGAAACGAAAAAAAGAGTGGAGGCTCCCTCCCTCTATATTTTTCCCTTGCTCTAAATGAGAGAGGATTTATCGGGCGTCATTAACTGTTGTTGGAGAGTGAGGATCAACCCTCCACCGATCCTTGGGTTAATCACTCTCGGGGTTAAGAAATTGCCATATCTTGCATATTAATTAGGGCTGATGGGCGTCGCAAGGGCGTAATTGGTTTTAAACGTTTAGGTAATGGTGGGTGGGGAAGCGTCGGTCTCAGAGCAAACTTGGGCCCGCACGGATATAACTCAGTAATAATAGCGGCATGAATTATTGAGGTGGTCTGCCTGACTGCTAGTTCTGTCTTGCCTGTCTGTCTGCTTGTCTGTCTGTCTGATTTTCCCGTCTGCCTGCTTGTCTTTTGCCTGACTGCCTGCTTGTCTGTATTTTGCCCGACTGCCTGCTTGTCTGTATTTTGCCCGTCTGCCTGCTTGTTTCTTGCCTGTCTGCTTTTCTGGCTGTCAGTCTTGCCTGTCTGGCTGCCAGTCTTGCCTATCTGGCTGCCAGTCTTGCCTGTCTGGCTGCCTATCTGCCTGCCAGTCCATGCTGATTGCCTGTGTGTTAATTCTACATGTCGGGCTTACCTCTATCCCTGCGTGCCCTACTACCTATCTGTGTCCTGCTGCCTACCTACCCTTACTGTCTGCTTGAACTGCTGCCTGCCTGCCTGCCTGTCCTGCATGTCCTGCCTCTCTGTCTGTCTCCTCGAACACTGTCCCGTCTGGGGAAACTAAAAGTGCTTAATTGCGAGAAAGATTTTTGCGGGGGTGGATGTAGGTGATGTAGGAAGGTAGGGGGAGAGAAGTGGGGAGCTGGGGAAGGGAAGAGATGGGAGGGAAAGAAGGATAAATCTAAAAGAATAAAGAGATTTCCTCATTTTACTTTATGACGTAGTGTTAAGCCTCTCACTGCCTGTTGCGATATTTTATTACGAATGCCATCTTTATTACGCTCGGAAGATGAGGTTGTCCCCTGGTGGCGTTAATAAAGTTCAAAGTTCCTTTACTTACACTGCCCATCAACGACAGTTTCACCCCTACTGCCTGGCGAAACGTTGGCTTCCTTAGTTATTCAGACTTAATCCCTAATATTAGGCTGGTGACAGAATGTAAGTATATCCACTGTGATATACACCGTTACTCTCAGTACATACTCCAGTTGATGGGTTAATTGGTGACACAAGGGTCAGGCTGCCAGCCGCCTGCTCACCACCAGTTAAGAATACTTTAATACTGAAAGTAGCTCCAGGTATACTCCAGGGGTTAAAGTAATCTCTGAGTGTATATACACCGAGAGGTATACATCTCTTGAGGTGTATGTTCATGTAGGTTAATGGGGTTTCAAGCCTAGCGACCGAACTAGGGTCATTAAGGCTACACTTAACCTCTTAATCACTGGTCAAGAATAATTTAACCCCCAGAATAAGAAATCAACTGTCAGCATACACACGCTGAGAGACATACACCTCTCAGTGTATGTTGTATAATTTCAAATGCAGGTTTAAAAATATCTGAAAATTATGATAACTGAATTACAGGAAATAATATATAATTTTTTTTTGAGGTGGAGGAAAAAGATTTATGAACACCTTTGATAACAATTATAAACTCACTTTATAAGAAAATTCTTAACTGTAATTATTTATCCCTCGAAGATTATATTAAAGAGGGATCATTTTTTTAAGCAAATGACGATTATTTTTAGATTTTTTTAAAAAATTCTAATGTTTATATTCTTGATACTCTTAGCTCGACTCGTCTTGTGATTACCCACACTAATTATTTGCTAGATTAAATATAATTGGCTAGATTTATTTTCTAGACTGAATGCTGTTAGAAAGAATGAATGTGATTAGGCTGAATTCTTTTTCGGTAGACCAGGAAATGACTCCGGGTCGCTGTGAAGGTTGCAAAGAATGGACACCAGAGGCTAGTTCTTCACCGCTGAAATGGCTGGTTTATTATAGACGGTAGTGCAAAAATATACTCCATCCTGTGGATGGCAGTGCAAAAACATACCTATCCTGTAGACAGAAGCGCAAAAGTATATGGATTCACAAATAGCCAAGGAACTAGGCCCCAAAATGGTTACTAGGAGTACATCTGTATATATATGTCTCCAAATTATGTCTTATCGGTTGCAAGCAAATTTAGAATATTTGCTTAATATGCTTGGTATTTTATGTTAATTATTAAGACGATACTGTGACATACCACATAGGTTATCATGCCGTCTGTCTTCCTCAGTAAGTAAACAGTCAAGCTCATAGTAATCATCTGTTCGAGAACCAAACTGCCACAAGTACTTCTAACAAAGCCCAAGCTTGACTACTACACCAGTCTCTTTATTTACATTGCAAGTTGCTTCGTAAGTTCGCTTATTTACTTTCATGCTATCATAGTGAGTGATAGATCTACTCAGGTTCTAACTGCATTTCCATAACATTCACTTTCATTATTTACTTATCTCGTAATGTTATTCCTAATACTAGGCACATGTGTACCGAAGTTATGTTTTGTACTTTATTTCAGGATACTGTCTTTGGTTTAACTTATCAACTTTATCGTGAAGGAGTAATTCATTGTGTGAGGGCAATATATATTGTTGTTAGTCATTATGTGAGTCAAGAGCCTTCAATGATGACATAGAATCAGTAATAATCATACAGTTTAGCTTAGTGTCGTAAGTTGACACACAAATCAGTTTGCAGAGTAGACGCCCAATTGTTAATTCTTATGCCTGACTGAACGTGGTTGCTATAGTTGTTATCTGGAGAGGTGGCAACAAGAGCTGATGCAGCCCTATCAGTAGACTCCTGCTTACATCCATCAGTGTGATATTACTAACAGTTAAGACAGAACTGTCTTCTTAATCAGTTACTTTAACAAATGATTTTATACAGAGATTACTAATGATGAGCTTCTTGGGAGGGGCTTACAGGTATGTGATAGTATTAACAACATATCATGGAGGGGTGAAATGCTCTTGTTGTCTACAGTGACGGTTCGTCCTAGTTATAAAACAATATAATTGCATGTTTTAATAAATCATTTAAATTCGTGTTTATTTAATTCTAGACAATTATGCCAGGGCAGGCAGCTGAGAATAATTCCGAGGCCATCTTTATGTATTACCTTAAGTGCCAGAGAAAGTATTTTTAACTAACCTTAATTGGGGCGCAGCATAATCAATTAAGGAGTTAATATAGGCTATACACATCACTCTCACTATTCTCATCTTAACATCATAGTTGGGGTTGTAGCCAGCAACACCTCTGAGAGCATTTAGCCTATCTTGCAATTTTTATTTAGTTGTAGTATGGTGGACTTATTGAAGGGTACGTTTACTCCAGGATGTCTCTAAGATTTAACGTAACTTATGTTTTTACCCTGAAAACAGATGGGTGAGACATGTTTGCTTCTCAGTATCTTAATCATATGAAAATATGATGAGGGCTTAGTTGATTACACATTTCTTGACCTTCATTAAAAATGATAATTATTTTCTCATGCTTTGTATGATCATGTTGTCATCATAGTTTATGATAATGGTTTATGATAATAATAATGGTAGACCATCAATTAAGACATTAAATAGCATGGGACTGAGAACTCCTCCCTGCAGTGTACCTACGTATATTTCATTAGACTCGCTACTGGAGCCTAATTCATGTAGGATAACACTTCTGTTTTGCGATATCAAACGCAGATTTTAGATGAGGATATGTGGCACAACTATCGTAGAAGTGTGTGCAATGAAAAAGATGGTAACATAATTTTGCGTACGTTTCACTTTCATAAAATTATAGAGATGAGGTGAGAGTGTCTTATTCTATAGTATAATCTATTAGTATCATTTTTACCGAACGTATGAGCCGCAACGGCTTAGTAATAGATACAATGAGGCTACTGGTCTAGGAAACTGGACGGACACACTCAGTGCAACTAAAGATTATACAGTGCTAGCAAAGGGTTATCAGGGACCTGTCTTAAAGTTCTGAGGACATCGCAAGCAATACCATCCTCTAAAAGGGGCTGTTAATCCACCTTTTTTTAATACAACGTCCACTTCATACTCCACCAGGCGGCCGTCACTCTCATCAATATTTTGGCTCAGGAAATAAATCCATTTCAACCTTGAGGAGTTCTCTCTAGATTTGTTCTAATATGAGATGAGAAATTTTCCTGCCCTGATGTTTTGACCCGGTTATTAAAGAGATCATTAACTTTTTCAAGAGGAAAAGGATAAACAATATTGTTTTTTTCCTACTTATTTTATTTATATGTTTCGAGGCTAGGCTTTAACCCGCTAATAAACTGTTCCCATTCATGTTGTCTAAGTTCTTGTTTTCTGTTCCTGTTATTTGTTAGTGCAGCTTGGAAGGTTCTGATAATTCTAGTCACGATACACTGTACCAATCCTACTAGCTAGTTGCGTAGTTATTGATCATTATAGAACCCATTATCAGAGTGAATGGGGAGAGACAATGGGCAACGAGATAACGTGCAAAAGAATATAAAAGAGAGAATTCGGAAGAGAAAATGCGGAAAAGAGAGCAAGGGGACAAGAGGCTCTCATTTAAGAATACAATGAGTACATTATATTCCTCTATACATCACTACATCAGTAAGGCCAAGGCCAACATCATTATTTTGATGGTGTATATATTGATGTAATTTAATTTACTTATTGTTCATATTGTTTCATATAGACAACTATTTTCTCACTCCAGTATAAAATGTGAATAAAGGAACTTTAAAAAAAAATACAGACTTTGAGTGATCTTCAAAATACACAAAAAGTAAAAACTTGTCTTATGATCATGTTTGCTTGGATCACCTCTCTTTTCTGCAACATTGCATTGTGTGTGTGTATATATATATATATATATATATATATATATATATATATATATATATATATATATATATATATATAATATATATATATATATATATATAATATATATAATATAATATATATATAATATATATATATATATATATATATATATAATATATATATATATATATATAATTTTTTACAACAAGTCGGCCGTCTCCCACCGAGGCAGGGTGACACAAAAAGAAAGAAAATCCCCAAAAAGAAAATACTTTCATCATCATTCAACACCACTTTCACCACACTCATACATAATCACTGTCTTTGCAGAGGCGCTCAGATACGACAGCTGAGAATAGTCCCTCCCAGCTGTCACTATCCCAGACCCCTCTAAGGAAACATGCCCTACGTTTTCACCCGTACTAGGGATCGAACCACGACACTCGATGTGTGAAATGAGTGCGCTACCAACCGAGCTACAGGATACACCACCGTAGAAACAATTCTTTTCACTCCAAATAGTTGACACGCCAATACGAAACTTCGGTGGAAAATTAAAAAAATTACTTCTCAGTTATTACTCTCAAAACTGACTTCCCCATTAACTTGAATTCTCCAACTATTAAATTTAAAAAAAATCAAGCAAATCCACAAAAATATGTCTGGTTTCAAAACAACGATGATTCATTCGTTAAACAAGGCACTGCGTAGTTAGAGGTCAAATTAATAAACAGCCGGACCAAAGACCATAAATTACCTGGTCATTAGTGGTAGTTTAACGAGCGGCAAGCCATTGAACTCGTCGTTATACGAGCCTAATAGAGGAGGACGGTCATTACAGGCGCCAGGACGGTCATTACAAAATACTTGTCATCGCTCTGCTCGTCACCTGGGATGTGTTGGACACACTGGGAGGGGCGCCACATCCAACACACTGGGAATGGCGCCACATCCAACACACTGGGAGGGGCGCCACATCCAACACACTGGGAGGGGCGCCACATCCAACACACTGGGAGGGGCGCCACATCCAACACACTGGGAGGGGCGCCACATCCAACACACTGGGAGGGGCGCCACATCCAACACACTGGGAGGGGCGCCACATCCAACACACTGGGAGGGGCGCCACATCCAACACACTGGGAGGGGCGCCACATCCAACACACTGGGAGGGCGCCACATCCAACACACTGGGAGGGGCGCCACATCCAACACACTGGGAGGGGCGCCACATCCAACACACTGGGAGGGGCGCCACATCCAACACACTGGGAGGGCGCCACATCCAACACACTGGGAGGGGCGCCACATCCAACACACTGGGAGGGGCGCCACATCCAACACACTGGGAGGGGCGGCACAACACTGACAAAAATGAGGATGAAGGGAGGTCACAGGGATGACAAAATGGGGTGGAGCTTAGGGATTATATATACACATATTTTTTTCTTCGACACGGCGGCTGTTTCCCACCAAGGCAGGGTGACCCAAAAATAAAGAAAAACCCAAAAAGAAAGAAGAAACTTTTATCATCATTCAACACTTTCACCATCACTCATACACAATCAGTGTGTTTGCAGAGGCGCTCAGATACGACAGCTTAGATGTCCCTCTACACTGCCAATATCCCAAAACCCTCAAAGTGCAGGCATTGTACTTCCCATTTTTAGGACTCAAGTCCAGCTAACCGGTTTCCCCGAATCCCTTCCCAAAATATTACCCTGTTCACACTCCAACTGCTCGTCAGGTCCCCAGAACCATTCGTCTCCATTCACTCCTAACTAACACGCTCACACACGCTTGCTGGAAGTCCAAGCCCCTCACCCACAAAACCTCCTTTACCCCCTCCCTCCAACCTTTTCGAGGACGACCCCTACCCCACGTTCCTTTCCCTACAGATTTATACGCTCTCCAAGTCATTCTACTTTAATCCATTCTCTCTAAATGACCAAACCACCTCAACAACCCCTCTTCAGCCCTCTGACTAATACTTTTAGTAACCCCACACCTTCTCCTAATTTCCACACTCCGAATTTTCTGTATAATATTTACACCACACATTGCCCTTAGATAGGACATCTCCACTGCCTCCAGCTGCCTCCTCGCTGCAGCATTTGCAACCCATGCTTCACACTTATATAAGAGTGTTGGTACCACTATACTTTCGTACATTCCCTTCTTTGCCTCCATGGATAAAGTTTTTTGTCTCCACAGATACCTCAATGCACCACTCACCTTTTTTCCTTCATCAATTCTATGGTTAAACCCATCCGCTGACACGTCAACTCCCAAATATCTGAAAACCTTCACTTCTTCCATAATCCCTCTCTCCAAAGTGATATCCAATTTTTCTTTATTTAAATCGTTTGATACCCTCATCACCTTACTCTTATCTATGTTCACTTTCAACTTTCTACCTTTACACACCCTGTATGTATATATATATATATATATATATATATATATATATATATATATATATATATATATATATATATATATATATATATACATGTATATATATATATATATGTCGTGCCGATTAGGTAAAACTGGTCAATTAGCAAGAACTCATCTAAAATTAAGTCCTTTCTAAAATTTTCTCTTATACGTTTAAAGATATTTTTTTTTCATTTATGTTAATGTAAGAATCTATAATTTTGTACCAAGAGAAACTTTGAAAACCTACCTAACCTTATTACAACAAGCGCAATTTAATTTAGCCTAACCCAACTAAATATATTTTAGATACGTCAACATTAATTTAATAATAAACAAACACAAGGAAATATATTTTTTTCGTTATGATCAGAATGATTTTGGCGAAATTATTGCATACACAAATTTTCACTTGTCTTATATGGCAAGGTGAGCGTTGCTATTTAAGCCAAAATCGCAAGTTTTACCTAATCGGCACGACATATATAATATGGTCACTGGACACCATGTATGTGGTACAAGTAACTGACCGGATAAAACAGAAAAGGTTCAAATCTGAACGCTGATCATCAGTGGTGCCAGAATTAGCTAATGTTGGATGCATCCAGCCAGTGTTGTTACTCCACTCAACATGTCAAGTTATCTCTCTCTCTCTTACCTGTGGCTAAATATAACCAGGTAAGAGTTAATTGATATCTGAGAACACGACCCTGAAGCGGAAGTGTGTTTAGATGAGAGTTAATTAGAGGAGGCAAATGTTGCAGGTGTGAAGGGATAGGGTAATAATGTTCACGAGGATACGTGTTAGTGGACACAGGTGTGTGTGTGTGTGTGTGTGTGTTTGTGTGTGTGTTTGTGTGTGTGTGTGTTTGTGTGTGTGTGTGTGTGTTTGTGTGTGTGTGTGTTTGTTTGTGTGTGTGTGTGTGTGTGTGTAGAATAGGTGAGCTGGGTGGCGGGGAGGAGGGTTGGGTGGAGGATGGGTAGGATGTTATGGGTGGAGGATGGGTAGGATGTTATGGGTGGAGGATGGGTAGGATGTTATGGGTGGAGGATGGGTAGGATGTTATGGGTGGAGGATGGGTAGGATGTTATGGGTGGAGGATGGGTAGGATGTTATGGGTGGAGGGTGGGTAGGATGTTATGGGTGGAGGGTGGGTAGGATGTTATGGGTGGAGGGTGGGTAGGATGTTATGGGTGGAGGATGGGTAGGATGTTATGGGTGGAGGGTGGTTAGTATGTTATGGGTGGAGGGTGGGTAGGATGTTATGGGTGGAGGGTGGGTAGGATGTTATGGGTGGAGGGTGGGTAGGATGTTATGGGTGGAGGGTGGGTAGGATGTTATGGGTGGAGGGTGGGTAGGATGTTATGGGTGGAGGGTGGGTAGGATGTTATGAGTGGAGGATGGGTAGGATGGGTGGCAGTAAGTCTTAACTTTGAAGTCAAATGTCTTAGATTTTTTTGGCTGAATTTAAACAGGTCAGCGATGTTTTTTTTTATTTTTTTGATATCATTTGTATTGTATCAGTTATACTTTGTTAGTTTACTTTGTAACCTTTGTTATGTTGTAGCCTCAGATGTAGCAGTTTGTGGTAAGGTTGTTATGTTGTAGCCTTAGATGTAGCAGATATAGCTGAAATTTGTTCCTACCTACTATTCCATATACAAACTCGAGAACAACTTTTTTTTAAGTTTTTCTTCTTACATTCGTATGTCCATTCGTCTCTTGTTGGAATTTGGTGAATGTTTTGGTTTGGTCCCCTTCAGTATCACAAAGTTTTTATTTCTCATAGTTTTCCAGCACTTCCTAAGCATTTCTTGAATATTCTATATATTTTTGGGCATAAATTCCATTATTTTATTTTCGTATGTATTATAGACCTGCTTTTTATTCCTAGCTGTTTCTTTGACTATTTTCTTTATTTGTTTTGCCCTGGAAAATTGTCTTAATTGTGCATCTTAACGTTTATCTATTATAGTGTAACGTAGTTTAGTACGGTAGCGTTGTTGTCTCGCCATTAACGAACGACTGGAGACTCGATCCTCCGCCAGTCCTTGCAGTGAATAACCAATACGGATTTAGCGATTCACATTAAAAAAAAAAAAACATTCCTCTCCAAGTCATGCGTTTCAATATTAGTCATCTTGAAAAGGACATGATCGCCTTTGCCAATTGAGTTTAAATCACACACATGGAAGATTTCTTCGTACACTGAATGTTAGGTGTAATATTGATGGTGTGTTGCCTTCTCTGAGCTGAGTTGCCTCTATGATGTGCTGCTGCATGCAAAATCCATTCATCTTATTGAGGAATTTCTCTGATCCAGCCTCGTATGACATCTATAACAAAATATTGAAACTATCAGATAGACCTAGAAGTTATTAACAAAAAAAAAATCACAGATCACATAAACGAAACTGTAAGAAATTCACGTTTCACTGTCGATTTACAAGATAGCTTTGAAATATATGGACGAAAAGTACTGAAAAGACTGGTTATAACGTATGTTAGGCTATAGTAATTGGAATATGCGGTGGTTGTGAGGTGCCTAGACCTAGAGAGAGAGCGTACAGATAATTTAGAAAAGGTACAAAGAAGGGCTGCCAATGTTAAAAGATATACGACTTACGACGATAAGATGAAAATATTGAGGATCTCCACATGGAAGGAGTAGGTCAAGAAGATTTCTTTATATTGAAAATGGTATAAAATACCGACAAGTTGATAATTGTATTTATTGTTGAAACGTTTCGCCTACACAGTAGGCTTCTTCAGTCAAATACAGAAGCAGCAGGTGTAGTAGTGAAATGATGATATTATCAGTCCATCAACCTTGTAGAAATAGTATTTGAGTTGGTCAGTCCTTCATCTGAGGGACTGACCACCTACTACATCTGCTGCCTCTGTATTTGACTGAAGAAGCCTACTGTGTAGGCTAAACGTTTCAACAATAAACATACCTTACTGTTGCACACGTGTCTCAATCAACAATATTTCTTTGTACCTTCAACTAGGATAACATTCTAGAAGTCTCAGTCGTGAATTGAAAAGTGGAACGGGAAGAATAGCAATTTTTTTTTTCATAGTGGTTGACCAATGAAGTAATTTAAACGAGGTTACAGTAAGTGCCACAACCAATGATTTTTTTTTAAAATTCTATGAAGAGTTGACACGACGAGCACAGCTGTTCTGCCATAGCTGCAGATTGGTTTGTACAAATAAGTAATTACACACACGCGTACACAGAAATCAATCAGTGCACATATGCCCATAAATCAGTCAGTACACTCACACGTGTACATACAAATCAGGACGCATACATGCACACTCGAATCGGTTAGTACAAACACACACGCACACACACCTGCACAGTGAATACCCTCAGCTTCACATGTTTGGCTGGCAAACACTAGGATAATCTTCACAGTTCTAAACACTCCAAACAGTTATCCTCAAAGTTTTTCCCTGTCTTTGTGAGGTATGTGTGTACTCTCTCTCTCTCTCTCTCTCTCTCTCTCTCTCTCTCTCTCTCTCTCTCTCTCTCTCTCTCTCTCTCTCTCTCTCTCTAATATATATATATATATAATTGTGTGTGCGTGTGTCGTGCCGAATAGGTAAAACGTGCGATTTTGGCTTAAATAGCAATGCTCTTCTTGCCTAATAAGGCAAACGAAGATTTGTGTATGCAATAATTTCGCAAAAATCATTCTAAACCTAACGAAAAAAATATATATTTCATTGTGTTTGTTTGGATTAGGCTAAATTAAATTGAGCTTGTTATAATAAGGTTCTTTTGGCACAAAATTATTAATTTTTACATTAACATAAATGAAAAAAATATATATATTTAAACGTATAAGAGAAAATTTTAGAAAGAACAAAGTACAAACAAGTCCAGTGGTAAAATAAAGTACATAGAAGAGAGTGCACTAGAGGAGCAATCACTGAGGATGTACGCTCTCTGAATATCAGTGTGTAACACTTAACTGGCTGCTGCTCTACCTGTAACCTGCGGCGTAGCTTAGCGGAAACACTCCTAGTAATGTTGCACCTTACGTGACCAGTCCTTAGCACCATCGTGCAACCCTCGGTTAGACAAGCACGAGGAGAAGCTTGAGGAAAGTTCTGCCAGCTTGGTGCTAGATATTCGAAGCTTCAGCTACGACTTGAGATGAAGCTTATGTCCCTGAAGGAATGTAGAGTCAGAGGAGATACGATCACGACATACGAAATACCTTCAGAGCATAAAGAGAACAGAGAAAAACAGACTTTTTCCAAGGAATAATCTAAAAGAAGAGGACGTAAGTGGAGAAAGTACTTTTAGTTGAGTCATAGAGATGTTTGGAAGTATTTCTTCAGCCTAAGAGCAGTAATCGAAGTGGAGCTATCTGGACAACGACAGTCTGGCTCCCTGAGGCACCTGTTCAGTCCACCTTTACACACACGTTTCCTTCCTTCCACACCTGAGGCACCTGTTCAGTCCACCTCTACACACATTTCCTTCCTTCTACACCTGAGGCACCTGTTCAGTCCACCTCTACACACATTTCCTTCCTTCTACACCTGAGGCACCTGTTCAGTCCACCTCTACACACATTTCCTTCCTTCTACACCTGAGGAACCTGTTCAGTCCACCTCTACACACATTTCCTTCCTTCTACACCTGAGGCACCTGTTCAGTCCACCTCTACACACATGTTTCCTTCCTCCACACCTGAGACACCTGTTGAGCCCACCTCTACACACATGCTTCCTTCCTCTCACACCATAAACTCGCCAGACAGACGGAGGGATGGCGGTATATGTTGCAGGTAACTAGCTACACAACCAAGAAAATAGGTGTATCTTAGAATGCATGTAACGAAGTAGAGACACATGTTATGTGTGTGTGGAGAATATCGTGCCCTCAATAATAGTGGCGTTGTTGGTTCACAACAAGTATGCTGGGTCACATATGGGCTCCGTGGAGAGCTGCCCACAGCCCCTACAAGCAGCTCAACGCTCCACTGGCAACCTGATTATTTTTGTGATGATCTGTTGGCACTCAGATATTCTGCAAGCAGTGTCCTGTCTCACATTCCGTAAGGAACTCGTTTACATGCTACGGGCAGGTAAATGAAGGGTTCATCCACTTAGAAATCCGAGACAACGATGGGGCATGGCGCAACCTCCTTCTGTTTGACATTTGTCTAGCAGTGTCTGCAAGAGGCAGCAGGTCGCTAGCCTCATTACTTATCAAAGCAGTACGTTGCTACCTAGAAAAGGTAACATCATTCATCGGCTCCATCAGTGTAGAACTCGCTGAGCAAACGCAATAAAGTAGGCTACTGATAGCGAGAAAGTCTGCTCATAGATTAGCAAAAAAAAGTTAGTAAGGCACCACGGATGAGGCAAACAGAATTATTACCAGCGAAGACAAAATCGCCCCAGAGATACTGGCACAACTCAAGCACTCACCCAGGACAGTCAGCGTCACCAACAACAATTTTAACTATAACCCCATACCAAAGCCATTAATTTTGCAAGAGTCAGATGTTCATTAAGTGATTGTCATTCCCGTCATGTTGTGCAGAGGGTTGCTCTGGAATACGACCACAGCGCATCAGAGAGATGGGTAATCTAGTCCTTGACTCACCCTAAGTTTCCGGCTTGGCTTGCTTCATTCAAACCCACTTGGCTTTGAAATCTCTCAAGGCAGTTGGGTTGCAGCTCATGCTTCGAGGACTTGCATTAGTGACTTGCCCGAAGATAAGACCGTAATTAAATTAGACGTTAAAAACATTAAATCTACTTGAAAGACACTTGGCTTTGGCAACCGAGATCATGTCCCCTACTTTTTCTGCATTCGTTTCAGCTGGTTACTACTAGGATTTGACCCTGTTCGGCGAGTATATTATTAATTACCTGGTCACGGGGCGTCCAGCAGGGAGATCCATTCTCATCATTTCCCCTATAGATAGCTAAGTAAACTTATAGTCAGACTCAAGAAGGATTCCACTCCGGCAGGTACACTAGTCTCTGCTAGTACACTTCCCACCTTAGTTCTCCACCACTCTCCACCACTCCAACACCACCCTCCACCACTCCAACACCGCTCTCCACTACCATCTCCACCACTACACCCTCCACCACTCCAGCAGTGTCCACCGCCTCGCCAGTGTCCTGATATACTGCCCGCTTTTGACAGCTGATCCATATGTTTGTGCATCCACATGTCTGCGGTGGGAAATATATGACTTTCTGCTTGTCTGTGCAGTGAATCCCAACTCCTCTCTCTCTCTCTCTCCTCTCTCTCTTTCTCTCTCTCTCTCTCTCTCTCTCTCTCTCTCTCTCTCTCTCTCTCCTCTCTCTCTCTCTCTCTCTCTCTCTCTCTCTCTCTCTCTCTCTCTCTCTCTCTCTCTCTCTCTCTCTCCTCTCTCTCTCTCTCTCTCTCTCTCTCTCTCTCTCTCTCTCTCTCTCTCCTCTCTCTCTCTCTCTCTCTCTCTCTCTCTCTCTCTCTCTCTCTCTCTCTCTCTCTCTCTCTCTCTCTCTCTCACTACTGGAGACGTGCGAGGGGGAAGTTCACCCGTGAATGACATTGTCAAGCTGATATTTTTATATAACAGCCATGTTGTCAGGCTGATGGTATCAGGCTGGTGTTGTCAGGCTGGTGATGTCAGGCTGGTGGTGTCAGGATGGTGTTGTCAGGCTGGTGTTGTCAGGCTGGTGATGTCAGGCTGATGTTGTTAGGCTGGTATTGTCAGGCTGGTTGTGTCAGGCTAGTGTTGCCAGGATGGTGGTGTCAGGCTGGTGTTGGTGTTGTTAGACTGATGTTGTTAGGTTAGTGTTGTCAGGCTGGTGGTGTCAGGCTGGTGTTGTCAGACTGGTGATGTCAGGTTGGTGTTACGGGCTGGTGTTGTTGTAAACTGGTGTTGCAGGCTGGTATTGTTGTAGACTGGTGTTGCAGGCTGGTATTGTTGTAGACTGGTGTTGCAGGTTGGTGTTGTCAGGCTGGTGTTGCAGGCTCGACGTGCCTGTGACCAGTTTCAAGATGTCTTGCCGTAGCCTGGCCTTTGTCTAGGCTTCCCTGATGACCCCCTGACCAGCTAGACTGTTGCTGCATGCTGGCCCGCAGGCCGACACAGATATTACAGCCTGGATTATCAGGCTTATCAATGAATTATAACATAGTTGTGGAAATGTCAGTAATATTTAGTGGTAGAAGGTTGAACAGTCGAGGGCCCCGCATGCTGGCAGTACATAGTTGTTTCCAAGTTAGTGTTCCATCCAAAAACTATCCTAACTATCCTCTCTTCTCTGTTCTAGAGAGTACATTCCGAGGACTTTAGAGTGATTCACTGAGTCCGTGCTCGGAGCAAAATGATCTGTTGTACTCTAGCGCGGTGTCATCCTTGAGGGTTTAACGCACAGATCATAGAGATTATACAGATGTGAGAGCGGAAGGAAGGGAGTATGATAGCATGAGGAATGATGTGAGGATGATAGCAATGTTATGATAGCATGAAGGATGTTAGGATGGTAGCAATGTTATGATAGCATGAAGGATGATGTTAGGATGGTAGCAAGGTTATGATAGCATGAAGGATGATGTTAGGATGGTAGCAAGGCTTGAAGGATAATGTTAGGATGGTAGGAAGGCTTGAAGGATAATGTTAGGATGGTAGGAAGGCTTGAAGGATGATGTTAGGATCGTAGCAAGGTTATGATAGCATGAAGGATGATGTTAGGATGGTAGGAAGGCTTGAAGGATAATGTTAGGATGGTAGGAAGGCTTGAAGGATGATGTTAGGATGGTAGCAAGGAGGCATGATAGCCACTATAATAGCCCCAGAAATCCTACAAAAGATCCTGGTGGACAGCATGAGGCAGGGTTACCTTCAGAGGAAGCAGACACATACACAGTTTCAAACTTTAAGCGGCTAGGACTCGACTAGGCAAGTAGCTAGGAGGTTAAGAGGAGGGGCCAGGAGCTGAGAGTCGACTCTGGCAGCCACAACATGGTGAGTACACGGCAGTCAACACCATCAATTGAGACAGGAAGCCTCAGAGAAAACATTCTCTCTCTCTCTCTCTCTCTCTCTCTCTCTCTCTCTCTCTCTCCTCTCTCTCTCTCTCTCTCTCTCTCTCTCCTGAGGAGAGACCAAAGTGGCCTTTCGAAGTGGGTCAAGTGTATTCTCCCAAGACAAATGATCCTACTTGAATCCACTTGTGTGTGTGTGTGTGTGTGTGTGTGTGTGTGTGTAGAAAAGGAGAGAGAGAGAGAGAAGAGAGAGAGAGAGAGAGAGAGAGAGAGAGAGAGAGAGAGGAGAGAGGGAGACTAGGGGGGATGTCATATATCACCTTCAAGACAACACGCAAAGTTGCGTGGCCAGTGAAGAGGCGGGGCCAGGAGCTGTGAATCGACCCCTGCAACCACAACTAGGTGAGTACAAACACACACACACACACGAGTGTTCTGGCAGGTGTAGAGGTCAAGATAATTGATCAGGTCACGCAGTCGGTGCCAAATGACAAGGCGGGTCCACCTACAGCTCTATCCCAGTGGCCCCCCAGCTCAAATTTAACATTTTCACACATAGCCAAAACATACATGTTAGACACGCTCGTGGCCCCCGGGAACACCACCAGCGGGACGATTAACTTGCAATAAGTGGTGGCGTTTTACCTTTGATTAATACTAGTAAACTGTGTGGATTTACGAGCATATCTTGACGTCAAGTGATTTACGTTGTGTGTGTGTGTTGTGGGTATGTGTGTATGTGTGTGTTGTGGGTATGTGTGTGTGTGTTGTGGATGTGTATGTGTGTGTGTGTGTACTCACCCAGCAGTGCTTTCTGAAGTCGATTCATAGGTCCTTGTCTCGCCTCACACACTCAGTGTCCGTAGTTCAATCCCTGGCAAGGGTGGAAATGTTAGGCATTTTACCTTACACCTGTTGTCCCTGTTCACCTAGCACTAAGTTAGTACCTGGGTGTTAATCGATTGGTGTGGGTCGCATCCTGGGTGACAAAAATTAAAGGACCCCAATTGAAATAAGACAGACATTCCTCGATGACGCACTCACTTGGGTTATCCTGAGTGGCTAACCCTCCAGGTTTAAAAACCCAACAAATCTTATCTTACCGAGAGTCTTTGTTGATTCCTGACCTCAGGGTCTTAGCTAAACTTTATGTAAAGACCCTCAAGGGCAGTGGTTTTGTTGACACTGTGCTGTGTGGAACCCACATAAAAGTGAATCCATAATTTCATATGAAGGCCGCATCCATTTCCTAGAATGGTCACATGCGGCCCGCAGGCCGCAGGTTGGGGACCCCTGTTCTAGGCTGTTAGTGGGGGATAGGATGGGATAGATTAAAAAAAAAATAGGTTTTGTGAGCACCAAAACAGACAGCTGTTGTGTGTCTTGTGACTGGAGGTTAAAGTTGTGACTAGAACATGTGTTGACAGTGTGGGCAGGCAGCATGTGTCGGCACAGTGTGGGCAGGCAGCATGTGTCGGCACAGTGTGCGCAGGCAGCATGTGTCGGCACAGTGTGGGCAGGCAGCATGTGTAGGCACAGTGTGGGCAGGCAGCATGTGTCGGCACAGTGTGCGCAGGCAGCATGTGTCGGCACAGTGTGCGCAGGCAGCATGTGTAGGCACAGTGTGGGCAGGCAGCATGTGTCGGCACAGTGTGGGCAGGCAGCATGTATCGGCACAGTGTGCGCAGGCAGCATGTATCGGCACAGTGTGCGCAGGCAGCATGTGTAGGCACAGTGTGGGCAGGCAGCATGTGTAGGCCCAGTGTGGGCAGGCAGCATGTATCGGCACAGTGTGCGCAGGCAGCATGTGTAGACACAGTGTGGGCAGGCAGCATGTGTAGGCACAGTGTGGGCAGGCAGCATGTATCGGCACAGTGTGCGCAGGCAGCATGTGTAGACAGTGTGGGCAGGCAGCATGTGTAGGCACAGTGTGGGCAGGCAGCATGTGTAGGCACAGTGTGGGCAGGCAGCATGTGTAGGCACAGTGTGGGCAGGCAGCATGTGTAGACACAGTGTGGGCAGGCAGCATGTGTAGACACGGTCTGGACAGGCAGCATGTGTAGACACGGTCTGGACAGGCAGCATGTGTAGACACGGTCTGGACAGGCAGCATGTGTAGACACGGTCTGGACAGGCAGCATGTGTAGACACGGTCTGGACAGGCAGCATGTGTAGACACGGTCTGGACAGGCAGCATGGTAGACACGGTCTGGAAGGCAGCATGTGTAGACACGGTCTGAAGGCAGCAGTGTGACACGGTCTGGAGGCAGCAGTGTAGACACGGTCTGAAGGCAGCATGTGTAGACACGGTCGGAGCAGCATGTGTAGACACGGTCTGGAGAGCAGCATGTGAGCACAGTTGGAGCAGCAGTGTAGACACGTTGGAGGAGCATGTGTAGACACGGTCTGGCAGGCAGCATGTGTAGACACGGTCTGGACAGGCAGCATGTGGACACGGTCTGGAAGGCAGCATGTGTAGACACGGTCTAGGCAGCATGTGTGACACGGTCTGGAGAGGCAGCATGTGTGCACGGTCTGGAAGCAGCATGTGTAGACACGGTCTGGAAGGCAGCATGTGGAACAGGTCTGGAAGGCAGCATTGTAGACCGGTCTGGACAGGCAGCATGTGTAGCACGGTCTGGCAGGCAGCATGTGACACAGTTGGGCAGGCAGCATGTGTAGCACAGTGTGGGCAGGCAGCATGTGTAGACACGGTCTGGAGGCAGCATGTGTAGAACGGTCTGGAGGCAGCAGTGTAGACACGGTCTGGAAGGCAGCATGTGTAGACACGGTCTGGAAGGCAGCATGTGACACGGTCTGGAAGGCAGCATGTGTAGACACGGTCTGGAGGCAGCATGTGTAGACACGGTCTGGAGAGGCAGCATGTGTAGACACGGTCTGGAAGGCAGCATGTGTGACACGGTCTGGAAGGCAGCATGTGTAGACACGGTCTGGAAGGCAGCATGTGTAGACACGGTCTGGACAGGCAGCATGTGTAGACACGGTCTGGACAGGCAGCATGTGTAGACACGGTCTGGAGAGGCAGCATGTGTAGACACGGTCTGGAGAGGCAGCATGTGTAGACACGGTCTGGAGAGGCAGCATGTGTAGACACGGTCTGGAGAGGCAGCATGTGTAGACACGGTCTGGAGAGGCAGCATGTGTAGACACGGTCTGGAGAGGCAGCATGTGTAGACACGGTCTGGAAGGCAGCATGTGTAGACACGGTCTGGAGGCAGCATGTGTAGACACGGTCTGGAGAGGCAGCATGTGTAGACACGGTCTGGAGGCAGCATGTGTAGACACGGTCTGGAGAGGCAGCATGTGTAGACACGGTCTGGAGAGGCAGCATGTGTAGACACGGTCTGGAGAGGCAGCATGTGTAGACACGGTCTGGAGAGGCAGCATGTGTAGACACGGTCTGGAGAGGCAGCATGTAGACACGTCTGGAAGGCAGCATGTGTAGACACGGTCTGGAAGCAGCATGAGACACGGTCTGAGGCAGCATGTGTAACACGGTCTGGGAGGCAGCATGTGTAGACACGTTGGGAGCGCTGTGCACGTTGGGGGCACATGTGTAGCACGTCTGGGGGCAGCATGTGAGCACGGTCTGGAGGCAGCATGTGTAGACACGGTCTGGAGCAGCATTGTAGACACGGTCTGGAGGCAGCATGTGTAGACACGGTCTGGAGGCAGCATGTTAGACACGGTCTGGAAGGCAGCATGTGTAGACACGGTCTGGAAGGCAGCATGTGTGACACGTCTGGAGGCAGCATGTGTGGCACATGTGTGGGCAGGCAGCATGTGTGCACGTCTGGCAGGCAGCATGTGTAGACACGTTGGAGGCAGCTGTAGACAGGTCTGAGCAGCATTGTAGACACAGTTGGAAGGCAGCATGTGTGACACGGTCTGGACAGGCAGCATGTGGCACGGTCTGGAGGCAGCATGTTAGACCGGTCTGGACAGGCACATCGCTGTAGACACGGTCTGGCAGGCAGCATGTAGCACGTCTGAGGCAGCATGTGCACGTCTGGACAGGCAGCATGTGTGACACGGTCTGGACGGCAGCATGTGTGACACGGTCTGGACAGGCAGCATGTGTGCACGGTCTGGAGGCAGCATGTGTGACACGGTCTGGAAGGCAGCATGTGTGACACGGTCTGGAAGGCAGCATTGTAGACAGTTGAGCAGACACGTCTGGAGCGATGTGTAGCACGGTCTGGAGCAGTGTAGACACGGTCTGGAAGGCAGCATGTGTGACCGGTCTGGACAGCACATGTGTAGACACGTCTGGAAGGCAGCATTGTAGACACAGTCTGGAGAGGCAGCATGTTGTACAAGTTGAGAGGCGCATGTAGCACGTCTGGCAGGCAGCATGTGCAGTCACATGTGAACACGGTCTGAAGGCATTTTGAAGGCAGCATGTGTTGACGGTCTGGAGCAGCATGTGTGACAGGTCTGAAGGCGTTGGCGGACAGCTGCATTGTAGCACGTCTGTGAAGCAGTGTGTGACTCTGTTTGAAGGTCAGCTATGTTAGACACATCTCAACACATTTAACACCTCTGCAGCATGTTAACCTTCTACATTCATTTACCATTTTTTAACCATTTGTTACCGTCTGGTTATTCTTTTGCATGCAGACTCGTGTCTGGTAAGTAGCATTGTGATCACGTCGTGATTGCAGTGTTTTACCTGGTCTGGAACACTGTTAACCTTCATTTGTGACCGTGTCTGGTTTTAATTAACGTCTGTAGACATATTTTATGTGATAGACCGTATAAGTATGGTACGTTAGACTTTATTATAGTGTACCTGTATAGTACCTGTTATTATGTTGTACCTGTATAGTACCTGTTTTATTATATTGTTGTACCTGTATAGTACCTGTTTTATTGTTGTACCTGTATAGTACCTGTTTTATTATATTGTTGTACCTGTATAGTACCTGTTTTATTATATTGTTGTACCTGTATAGTACCTGTTTTACTATATTGTTGTACCTGTATAGTACCTGTTTTATTATATTGTTGTACCTGTATAGTACCTGTTTTATTATACTGTTGTACCTGTATAGCACCTGTTTTATTATGGTGTACTTGTATAGTACCTGTTTTATTATGTTGTACCTGTATATTACCTGTTTTATTATGGTGTACTTGTATAGTACCTGTTTTATTATGGTGTACCTGTATAGTACCTGTTTTATTATGGTGTACCTGTATAGTACCTATTTTATTATGTTGTACTTGTATAGTACCTGTTTTATTATGATGTACCTGTTTTATTATGGTGTACCTGTATAGTACCTGTTTTATTATGTTTCTACTGATGCTGTTATTGCTGTTGATGCTGTTACTGCTGCTGCTGCTGTTACTGCTGCTGCTGTTTCTGCTTCTGCTTTTGCTGTTGCTCCTGCTGCTGCTGTTACTGCTGTTGCTGTTACCACTGCTGTTGCTGCTGCTGTTACTTTGCTGCTGCTGTTACTGATGCTGCTACTGCTGTTGCTGCTGCTACTGCTGTTGCTGCTACTGTTACCACTGCTGTTGTTGCTGCTGTTACTTTGCTGCTGCTGTTACTGCTGCTGCTGTTGCTGCTACTGCTGTTGGTGCTGCTGTTACCACTGCTGTTGCTGCTGCTGTTACTTTACTGCTGCTGTTACTGCTGTTGCTGCTGCTACCACTGCTGTTGCTGCTGCTGTTACTTTGCTGCCGCTGTTACTGCTGCTGCTGTTGTTGCTGCTACTGGTGTTGCTGCTGTGACTGCTGCTGTTGTTGCTGTTGTTACTACTGTTGCTGTTACTGCTGGTGCTGCTGTTACTTGTGCTACTGTTATTGCTGCTGCTGTTACTACTGCTGCTGTTACTGCTGGTGTTACTGCTGGTGCTGCTGTTACTGCTGGTGTTACTGCTGGTGCTGCTGTTACTTGTGCTACTGTTATTGCTGCTGCTGTTACTACTGCTGCTGTTACTGCTGGTGTTACTGCTGGTGCTGCTGTTACTTGTGCTACTGTTATTGCTGCTGCTGTTACTACTGCTGCTGTTACTGCTGGTGTTACTGCTGGTACTGCTGTTACTTGTGCTACTATTATTGCTGCTGCTGTTACTTCTGCTGCTAAATTTATGATCATATAGCAGGTCTGGAGACATGACTGTTAACAGGAACAACTGTTGTCTCTGTTGTTACTGTTATTCTCGGGTTCTTGCACCTCACCTCTCCACTCTCTCTAGTTAATAACTTGAAAAATCTCACAGTGAGCGAAACGTAGCACACAGGAAAACATCCAAAATGTTGCGTAAGAGTCCATTTACCTCATCAGTAAGTATGCTGCACCTACTAATTAAGTCAGTAAAACTAATTAGGTAAAGAAAACTAATTACGTAAAGAAAACTAATTACGTAAATAAAACCAATTAGGTAAAATTAATTAGATAAATCAAACTAATTATCTAAAAATTAATTAGGTAAAATTAATTAGGTACATAAAACTAATTAGGTAAATAAATCTAATTAGGTAAAATTAATTAGATAAACTAATTATCTAAAAATTAATTAGGTAAAATTAATTAGGTACATAAAACTAATTAGGTAAATAAGTCTAATTAGGTAAAATTAATTAGGTAAATAAAACTAATTAGATAAATCGAAGTAATTAGGTACTAACTGGCAAAGTGTCTGGATGCCGCTGAGGACTAGCTTCACCTTCCTCGTATTAAACCTGATCGACTACCATTATCTCCCAGGCGCTGTGTGACCCTACGAGTTTAGCGCTCCCCCTCCCCTCCACGAATACAATAATAGGTAGGTGTACGTCGGTGGGTGACCTTACGAGTTTAGCGTCCCCCCCCCCCTCCACGAATACAATAATAGGTAGGTGTACGTCGGTGGGTGGGCGATCCCTGTGTTGCACAACCCCAGCCCCCTTGTATCTCAGTGCACGCTGAAGGTATAGTGCAGAGTGCAGCGTAAGTTTGTAATGCAGTTAAAAATGTTAGCGTTGAAGGTTTGAAGCCGATCAGAAGAATCATTTATGAGTTATCACATGGAAAATAATATCCATTTTTTTCAGTATTATTGGTAAAATTAGAACATTGACTGCTCAACACTAATTCAGAAGGTTTGAAGCCAAACTGAAGAGGCATTCTCTTATTATCTCAAAGAGACCAGTATCCTGGTTTCTCTGAGACCAGGATCATGGTCTCAGATCACCTCCACCATGGGTGAAGGTGATCGGACCAGACACTCAAAGATCATCGTATTTCAATTTTCCCGATTTCTTCTATAAAAAAAGGACATATTTGGACATAAACTGAGCAAAATCAGCTGAGTCTCTTCTGTAGGAGTGACCAGCGTGGGAGAATTAAATAACTAGTTTTTATTTAAGCTGTGTACAAAAATTTATTTACAGTGGTGTGTAAGTTTGTTTACAGTGGTGTGTAAGTTTGTTTACAGTGGTGTGTAAGTTTGTTTACAGTGGTGTGTACAAGAGAGAGACGTTACCTGCACATCAGAGTACATTATGTAGACGTAACCAATAATAACGTCTAACACTCACTTATTTCTCATCAGAAGAAATATTCTCCAGTTATTTGAAGAAGAAACTTCATCTGAGGAAAAAAAACATCAGTACTAAAAGTTTGAAACCGATCAGAAGATGCATTCTCCAGTTATTGCCCAGAATTTAATAAAATTTGCACCTACACGGCCTATACCCCAAAGAAAGCGCATCGGCCATTAAAGACTGATGTCGCTCTCAATCGTGTTATAGTTATCAACGGGACGCGTTGGAAGTGGTGAGGGATTCTTGATCCTTGGATCAAGAACCCCTCACCAGCATTAAGACCCCCCCCCCTTAAGGAAGTATAATCAAGTTATCTAAAATAACGCTGTACCATTTCATCATTAAAAGTGGCAATATGGCGCCAACACTCCATGAACAACACTAACCTTCTGAGTGGGATACAACACTGTTGACATTCTCAACATCCTTGACAACAAGTGTTGTTTTAATGCCTTGGTATTTGTTGATGTGTAGATAATTGAGAATAATGTTCAGTGCGTCTTGTGTTGATCTGTGTTGTCAAGGTGTTGTCTGTGTCAAGGTGTTGTCTGTGTCAAGGTGTTGTCTGTGTCAAGGTGTTGTCTTTGTCAAGGTGTTTTTGCTGGTTTGAAGCAAGTTAATGGGTTTGTAGTTTTTGGGGTCTGTGTGATCTTGGATGGGTTTTTGAAATTAGGATAAATGTTTTGCAAAAGGACACATGTACGACTAATGCGACATTTTACTATGGCAACGTTTCGCTCTCCAGAAGCTCCTGGAGAGCGAAACGTTGCCACAACAAAATGCCACATTAGTTGCACATGTGTCCTTTTCCCTAACATATTGTTGGTAATTCTATTACAGCTGAGATTCTCAACTTTTCCTCCATAATTAACCCCCTCGGCTTGACGTATTTCTCCTCACTTCCATACAAAAAAATTATCGCCATCATAAAGGGACAGAAAAACAAGGTCAGAAAAAATTAATTTATTCAGGTTTTGCACAAAAATAGCATCAAATATATACCACTTGCCATGTAATGTTTTACTCTGAAGGGGTAAATTTACCCTTAGTTGAGAATCACTGTATTACAGCACTTAGACCAGTGGAGGCAGTGATGATGGAATGGGAAGATGTTTTAGGATTATACAGTTGAGGCCAGAGGCTCCCGGAGGTTTTGGAGAGTGTCGGGTTAGGAAAGATTTTTCATTGTCAACGGTGAAAGTGTTTAGTAGCTTTACTTCATGTGTTGAAGTGAGAGAGTTTAAGATTATGTGTCTGGGGTTGGGTGTCTGTGTTTGTGTTCCAGTTTTCTATGAACAAGGTGTTTCACGTAGCTGTGTTGAGGTGGGTGAGGATGGAAGATGTTTTCCTTATTTTTTTTTAAGACTTTGGTGGCATCGCCAGGACCAAAATTTTTTATATTTTCTTGCAAAGTGAGTGAATTTTGGAGTGAGTGTGCCCTTCATTTTTTGATGAGTTCCATAATTCTTGTGATGTGGTTCTTATGCTTTGTTCTGTGTATTTAATGGGTACAGTCCAGTGTTTATAATGATCCTCTTCAAAACTGAGTGTGATGTGGCGTCTGAGGACAGTGAAATCCCATAGAATTTTGCCCTACCTACGTCTGTTTGCAGTAAAACTGTCGTGTTATGATGGCATGTGAGTGATTCTTGATGAGATGAATGAATAGCGTTGTGTGTGAGTTGTCTTGGAGACTGTGTTGCACAACTTGCAAGTTGATGTTCTGGAGTGCATTGAGTTCAGTGTTTATGTCTGTGACGGCTTTGTTGTTGTTGTCATAATCAAGGTCTGTGGTGTCTGCTTTTATGATTGAAGGCTGCCCAGTCTGCTTTATCCTATACAAAGATGGGTGTAGCGGGGATGAGGATGTGATTGGGGATATGTGTAGGATGACAGGGATGTGATGGGAACCAGTGAGAGGTCCCAGTGTTATATAGTGTTGTAGGAGTGGGTTTGTCGTGTTGGAGGAGTGGGTTTGTTGTGTTGGTGAGGTCTGGGTTTAGTTTACATGGTCTATGTTACCCCAGTATGCAGACCCAGCACTATGCTATTTTTTTACTCAGTCATACGCCTTATCCACTTCACTAACATTACACTCACAGTGTTGGTAATTAAAAGGCAAGAACCAGGAGCTTGAGCTCAACCCTACCTCCCCCAAAAGCACAAGTGAATTAAAGTAGGTAAAACACATGGAGATACCCTATATTGTAAATACTCTCTCTCTCTCTCTCTCTCTCTCTCTCTCTCTCTCTCTCTCTCTCTCTCTCTCTCTCTCTCTTTCTCTCTCTCTCTTTCTCTCTCTTCTCTCTCTTTCTCTGTCTCTGTCTCTGTCTCTGTCTCTGTCTCTCTCTCTCTCTCTCTCTCTCATGCACACAAACACTGCAAAACAATAACAGCTTGCAAAGGAAAAATAACAAGGACTCTCCAGAGAATATACAAGTAAAACATGCATAATACACACTTAATAATCACGTAATAAACACGTTAAGAGCGAGTAATGGACTTGTAATATACACGAAATATTCTTGTAAAAAGAAATACGTAATGAACATGTAAATTACACGTAATATGTACGTACCAGCTTCCTGAATTGCTTTGTAGTGAAACCTCGGAAGGTGAGTGTCCGGAACACCGGGGGCATGTCAGGAACACCGGGGGGTCGTCAGGAACACCGGGGGAACGTCAGGAACACCGGAAGGACGTCAGGAACACCGAGGGGATGTCAGGAACACCGGGGGATGTCAGTAACACCGGAGGACGTCAGGAACACCGGGGGGTCGTCAGGAACATCGGGGAAACGTCAGGAACACCGGAAGGACGTCAGGAACACCGAGGGGATGTCAGGAACACCGGGGGGACGTCAGGAACACCGGGGGAACGTCAGGAACACCGGAAGGACGTCAGGAACACCGAGGGGACGTCAGGAACACCGGGGATGTCAGGAACACCGGGGACGTCAGGAACACCGGGGGGACGTCAGAAACACCGGGGGACGTCAGGAACACCGAGAGGACGTCAGGAACACCGGGGAATGTCAGGAACACCGGGGGAATGTCAGGAACACCGGGGGATGTCAGGAACACCGGGGGACGTCAGGAACACCGGGGACGTCAGGAACACCATGGGGACATCAGGAACACCGGGGGGACGTCAGGAACACCGGGAGGACGTCAGGAACACCGGGGGGATGTCAGGAACACCGGGGGTGTCAGGAACACATGGGGGACGTCAGGAACACCGAGAGGACGTCAGGAACACCGGGGGGACGTCAGGAACACCGGGGGACGTCAGGAACACCGGGGGGACGTCAGGAACACCGGGGGGACATCAGGAACACCGGGGGGACGTCAGGAACACCTGTGTTTCTGACATCCTACTTCACTATCTTCACCACCATCATCATAATCATCATCACTATCAATCATTATTATCATTATCAGTCATCATTTACAAACAAGAAGGTAGAAGAGAAGTGCTGACAGCCGCCTTAAAGAGACACGCCAATGTGAAAGAGACGATTTAAAAGAGACGTATTAAAACAAGACGATTTAAAAGAGTCGTATTAAAAGAGACGACTTTAAAGAGACGTATTAAAAGAGACGACTTTAAAGAGACGTACTAAAAGAGACGACTTTAAAGAGACGTATTAAAAGTGACGACTTTAAAGAGACGTATTAAAAAGAGACTTTGACGTATCAAAAACGTATTAAAAGACGTATTAAAAGAGACGACTTTAAAGAGACGTATTAAAAGAGACGACTTTAAAGAGACGTAATAAAAGAGACGACTTTAAAGAGACGTATTAAAAGTGACGACTTTAAAGAGACGTATTAAAAGAGACGACTTTAAAGAGACGTATCAAAAGAAACGTATTAAAATAGACGTATTAAAAGAGACGACTTTAAAGAGACGTATTAAAAGAGACGACTTTAAAGAGACGTAATAAAAGAGACGACTTTAAAGAGACGTATTAAAAGAGACGACTTTAAAAAGACGTATTAAAAGAGACGACTTTAAAGAGACGTATCAAAAGAAACGTATTAAAATAGACGTATTAAAAGATTGAAATCAAAGTTACAAAGTAATCATTATATCAAAGAAATATAATACCCTTAAGTTAATTAATAAAACACATGTAACACCTCGGTATAATAATAATAATAACAATAATAATAATAATATAATAATAATAATAATATATTATTATTATTATTATTATTATCATCATTATTGTTATTATTCACACAAGATACAAATGGATTTTTTTTAATGTAGTAAATATAGAGAATTTTTTGCTATTGTTGAAGAACGTAATGAAGAACTTGTTGTGTTCTTGTAGAACATAATGGAGACCTTACTTAACCGCTAAGTGTGATCTTAGCGGTTAAGTAAGGTATATTGTAAGTATCACATGCCAGTAGGCTTATTGCAAGTATCGTAGGTCAGTAGGCTTTTTGCAGGTATCGTAGGCCTATTGCAGGTATCGTAGGCTTTGTGTTCATTCTTCTTTGTCTTCTCCTGTTTCTCCTTTTCGTTGTCATTCTTTTTTTCTTTTCATGGTTTTTGTCGTTGTCTTCCGTTCTTCTCTATTCGTTCCTTCAGTTCTTCCATATTCTTCATTCCTTCCGTTCTTTCATCTCTCTCTCTCTCTTCCGTTTGTTCTTCCATCTTCTCTCTCTCTCTCCCTCCTTCCTTCCGTTCTTTCATCCCTTCTTCCTCCCACCTTCTCTTCTTCCTTCGTTCTTTCTCTTACTTCGTTCTTTCTCTTCCTTCTCTCTCTCTCTCTCTCACATAACCGGCGCCATCACTGAGGAGGAACTCATCCCAATCGTTGCATCCGTCGCCGACTTCGACCACAGTTTATCCTTAATACCCATCCATTCACACCCAGCCACCCGAACAAATTAGCTACTTACAAACACTTCCACACAAACAACAAAAAAAGCAAGAGTCCCTATCTGTTAAAATGGTTGAATTGGGAGCAAGGGTTGGGGACACACGGCTGAAGGCAATTTCAATTTGGCGGGAGGGGTCACAGTTTGGCGGGAGGGTCACAGTTTGGACGGGTCACAAATTGGCGGGAAGGTAACATTTTTGACGGGAGGAGTCACAGTTTAGACGGGAGGGTCACAATTTGGCGGGAGGGTCACAGTTTAGACGGGAAGGTCACATTTTAGACGGAAGGGTCACAGTTTAGACGAGAAGGTCACAGTTTAGACGGAAGGAGTCACAATTTGGCGGGAGGGTCACTTTTTAGACGGGAAGGTCACGGTTTAGACGGGAAGGTCACAGTTTAGACGGGAGGGTCACAGTTTAAACAGGAGGGTCACAGTTTAGACGGTAGCATCACAGTTAAGACGAGAAGGTCACACTTTAGACGCGTGTGTCACAGTTTAGACGGGAAGGTCACAGTAACAGCTGATAAGGCAAGTAATGGTGTAATGAAATTATGGTGACAATGAATGATGCCTCCACCAGATGGCCGGCATATTGTTGTGTATTGACGTGGTTGTTGGTGTGGGGGAGGGGGGGAAATTGAGGTTAATGGAGGGGAGGAAGATGATGGTGGGGAGAAAAGAGGGACTAGGGGGCAGTAAGAACTTTTAGTGTAATCTGTAAGGTGCAGATGGACAAGAGGAGGAAGGAAGGAAGGAAAGAAGGAAGGAAGGAAAGAAGGAGGGAAGGAAGGAAGGAGGGAAGGAAAGAAGGAGGGAAGGCGTTTTAAATCATTATTTGTGGGGAGGGGAAGCACTGTAGATCCTTGCTGATAGTAAAGAGGTGACGGGGGAAGTTCTTAGTGAGGGAGGTTAATGTGTTAGTTCTTTAATGGAGAGAGGTGATGGGGAAATCTGTGAAGGAAAGAGTAGGGGTGAAGGAAGGGGTAGGGGGTGAAGGAAAGGGTAGGGGATGAAGGAAGGGGTAGGGGTGAAGGAAGGGGTAGGGGTGAAGGAAGGGTAGGGGTGAAGAAAGGGGTAGGGGTGAAGGAAGGAGTAGGGGTGAAGGAAGGGTAGGGGTAAAGGAAGGGGTAGGGGTGAAGGAAGGAGTAGAGGGTGAAGGAAGAGGCAGGGGTGAAGGAAGGGTATGGGTGAAGGAAGGGTTGTGGTGAAGGAAGAGGTACGGGGTGAAGGAAGGGGTAGGGGTGAAGGAAGGGGTAGGGTTGAAGGAAGGGGTAGGGGTGATGGAAGGGTAGGGGTAAAGGAAGGGGTAGGGGTGAAGAAAGGGGTAGGGGTGAAGGAAGGGGTAGGGGTGAAGGAAGGGGTAGGGGTGAAGGAAGGGTAGGGGTGAAGGAAGGGGTAGGGGTGAAGGAAGGGGTAGGGGTGAAGAAAGGGGTAGGGGGTGAAGGAAGGGGTAGGGGGTGAAGGAAGGGGTAGGGGTGATGGAAGGGGTAGTGGTGAAGGAAGAGGTACGGGTGAAGGAAGGGGTAGGGGTGATGGAAGGGGTAGGGGTGATGGAAGGGGTAGGGGTGAAGGAAGGGGTAGTGGTGAAGGAAGGGGTAGTGGTGAAGGAAGAGGTACGGGGTGAAGGAAGGGGTAGGGGTGAAGGAAAGGGTAGAGGTGATGGAAGGGGTAGGGGTGATGGTAGGGGTGAAGGAAGGGGTAGTGGTGAAGGAAGAGGTAGGGGGTGAAGGAAGGGGTAGGGGGTGCTATTGACGATTTAGTAAATGGGGGGAAGGTGCATTTCGACTTTGAATCTGTACCATCTTCCCCACAGTTACCTTCACTCCACTGTATTATCTTCCTCACAGTTACCTTCACTCCACTGTATCATCTTCCCCACAGTTACCTTCACTCCACTGTATCATCTTCCCCACAGTTACCTTCACTCCACTGTATCATCTTCCCCACAGTTACCTTCACTCCACTGTACCATCTTCCCCACAGTTACCTTCACTCCACTGTATGATCTTCCCCACAGTTACCTTCACTCCACTGTATGATCTTCCCCACAGTTACCTTCACTCCACTGTATGATCTTCCCCACAGTTACCTTCACTCCACTGTATGATCTTCCCCACAGTTACCTTCACTCCACTGTATGATCTTCCCCACAGTTACCTTCACTCCACTGTATGATCTTCCCCACAGTTACCTTCACTCCACTGTATGATCTTCCCCACAGTTACCTTCACTCCACTGTATGATCTTCCCCACAGTTACCTTCACTCCACTGTACCATCTTCCCCACAGTTACCTTCACTCCACTGTATGATCTTCCCCACAGTTACCTTCACTCCACTGTATCATCTTCCCCACAGTTACCTTCACTCCACTGTACCATCTTCCCCACAGTTACCTTCACTCCACTGTACCATCTTCCCCACAGTTACCTTCACTCCACTGTATGATCTTCCCCACAGTTACCTTCACTCCACTGTAGGATCTTCCCACAGTTACCTTCACTCCACTGTATCATCTTCCCCACAGTTACCTTCACTCCACTGTATCATCTTCCCCACAGTTACCTTCACTCCACTGTACTCATCTTCCCCACAGTTACCTTCACTCCACTGTATGATCTTCCCCACAGTTACCTTCACTCCACTGTATGATCTTCCCCACAGTTACCTTCACTCCACTGTATGATCTTCCCCACAGTTACCTTCACTCCACTGTATGATCTTCCCCACAGTTACCTTCACTCCACTGTATCATCTTCCCCACAGTTACCTTCACTCCACTGTATCATCTTCCCCACAGTTACCTTCACTCCACTGTATCATCTTCCCCACAGTTACCTTCACTCCACTGTACCATCTTCCCCACAGTTACCTTCACTCCACTGTATATCTTCCCCACAGTTACCTTCACTCCACTGTATCATCTTCCCCACAGTTACCTTCACTCCACTGTACCATCTTCCCCACAGTTACCTTCACTCCCACTGTACCATCTTCCCCACAGTTACCTTCACTCCACTGTATCATCTTCCCCACAGTTACCTTCACTCCCACTGTACCATCTTCCCCACAGTTACCTTCACTCCCACTGTACCATCTTCCCCACAGTTACCTTCACTCCACTGTACCATCTTCCCCACAGTTACCTTCACTCCACTGTACCATCTTCCCCACAGTTACCTTCACTCCACTGTACCATCTTCCCCACAGTTACCTTCACTCCACTGTACCATCTTCCCACAGTTACCTTCACTCCACTGTACCATCTTCCCCACAGTTACCTTCACTCCACTGTACCATCTTCCCCACAGTTACCTTCACTCCACTGTACCATCTTCCCCACAGTTACCTTCACTCCCACTGTACCATCTTCCCCACAGTTACCTTCACTCCCACTGTATCATCTTCCCCACAGTTACCTTCACTCCACTGTATATCTTCCCCACAGTTACCTTCACTCCACTGTATATCTTCCCCACAGTTACCTTCACTCCACTGTACCATCTTCCCACAGTTACCTTCACTCCACTGTACCATCTTCCCCACAGTTACCTTCACTCCACTGTACCATCTTCCCCACAGTTACCTTCACTCCACTGTATGCATCTTCCCCACAGTTACCTTCACTCCCACTGTATCATCTTCCCCACAGTTACCTTCACTCCACTGTACCATCTTCCCCACAGTTACCTTCACTCCACTGTATCATCTTCCCCACAGTTACCTTCACTCCACTGTACCATCTTCCCCACAGTTACCTTCACTCCACTGTACATCTTCCCACAGTTACCTTCACTCCACTGTACCATCTTCCCCACAGTTACCTTCACTCCACTGTACCATCTTCCCCACAGTTACCTTCACTCCACTGTATCATCTTCCCCACAGTTACCTTCACTCCACTGTACCATCTTCCCCACAGTTACCTTCACTCCCACTGTACCATCTTCCCCACAGTTACCTTCACTCCCACTGTACCATCTTCCCGGGTGTTGTTTGGTATGTAAGTCTTGAACAAATAAGACACTTGTGCAATATTTGGGTATCTTTATTATGGTAAGGTTTCGTCAGCCAGTGATTTCTTCAGTGCAATACAGATAAAGGTGGAAGATGAGGATAAAAGTGTCTCATTTATCAACTTGTCGTTCTTTTAAATCATTTATTCAAGTCTTGAATGTTTCATAATTCTGAGACCTGGTGTGGGGTGATTGCTACAATGAAGAATGTTCATTGTATCTACATGCACAGATTTCCAGATTTGAACACGTAGATCAGTACTCTTTAGTTTAAGTTCATTATTGCTGTCTTGTTCTGTAATGATGGAGTTATCTTAGATTTGATTGCTCGTTTGTATTGGGTAGGTCATCCAGAGAAATTGTAATTGCCAAGTGATAGTAACTGCAGCTCTGCTGGAGGGAAGCCTTTGATGCTGTCGTAGCTGATGAACCTTTACACGAATACTTGACCATATCTTCAATCTCCCAGCTCAGACTGATACTACTGAAGTCTCCCAGCTCAGGCTGACACTACTGAAGTCTTCCAGCTCAGGCTGACACTACTGAAGTCTCCCAGCTCATGCTGACACTACTGAAGTCTCCCAGCTCAGGCTGACACTACTGAAGTCTCCCAGCTCAGGCTGACACTACTGAAGTCTCCCAGCTCAGACTGACACTACTGAAGTCTCCCAGCTCAGGCTGACACTACTGAAGTCTCCCAGCTCAGGCTGACACTACTGATGTCTTCCAGCTCAGACTGACACTACTGAAGTCTCTCAGCTCAGGCTGACACTACTGAAGTCTCCCAGCTCAGGCTGACACTACTGAAGTCTCCCAGCTCAGGCTGATACTACTGAAGTCTCCCAGCTCAGACTGATACTACTGAAGTCTCCCAGCTCAGGCTGACACTACTGAAGTCTCCCAGCTCAGACTGACACTACTGAAGTCTCCCAGCTCAGGCTGACACTACTGAAGTCTCCCAGCTCAGGCTGACACTACTGAAGTCTCCCAGCTCAGGCTGACACTACTAAGTCTCCAGCTCAGGCTCCCCAGCTCAGCTCAGGCTGACACTACTGAAGTCTCCCAGCTCAGGCTGACACTACTGAAGTCTCCGTCAGGTGACTACTGAAGTCTCCCAGCTCAGGCTGATACTACTGAAGTCTCCCAGCTCAGACTGATACTACTGAAGTCTCCCAGCTCAGGCTGACACTACTGAAGTCTCCCAGCTCAGGCTGACACTACTGAAGTCTCCCAGCTCAGGCTGACACTACTGAAGTCTCCCAGCTCAGGCTGACACTACTGAAATCTCCCAGCTCAGGCTGACACATTTCAACACTACAGTATGTATGTGACCCATCCTATATGATGGAATATGACAGTGAAACACCGTCCTGTGTCATGGAATATGACAGTGAAACACCATCCTGTGTGATGAAATATGACAGTGAAACCATCCTGTGTCATGGAATATGACAGTGAAACACCATCCTGTGTCATGGAATATGACAGTGAAACACCATCCTGTGTCATGGAATATGACAGTGAAACACCATCCTGTGTCATGGAATATGACAGTGAAACACCATCCTGTGTCATGGAATATGACAGTGAAACACCATCCTGTGTCATGGAATATGACAGTGAAACACCATCCTGTGTCATGGAATATGACAGTGAAACACCATCCTGTGTCATGGAATATGACAGTGAAACACCATCCTGTGTCATGGAATATGACTGAAACACCATCCTGTGTCATGGAATATGACAGTGAAACACCATCCTGTGTCATGGAATATGACAGTGAAACACCATCCTGTGTCATGGAATATGACAGTGAAACACCATCCTGTGTCATGGAATATGACAGTGAAACACCATCCTGTGTCATGGAATATGACAGTGAACACCATCCTTGTCATGGAATATGACAGTGAAACACCATCCTGTGTCATGGAATATGACAGTGAAACACCATCCTGTGTCATGGAATATGACAGTGAAACACCATCCTGTGTCATGATATGATGAAACACCATCTGTGTCATGGAATATGACAGTGAAACACCATCCTGTGTCTGGAATAGACAGGCACATCCTGTGTCATGGAATATGACAGTGAAACACCATCCTGTGTCATGGAATATGACAGTGAAACACCATCCTGTGTGATGGTGACAACACACTTCTGATATATACAACTTTGTTCATTGAAAGGTGTCAACAAATCATTCTGTATTTTCGTAAGTATTAGATTTATTTTCATTCTGATTAAGCTTGTTGACCCCTGTTTTCTATATGCTCATGCCTGGTGTGTCGTTTTCTATATGCACATGCTTTTTGTGTCTTTTCTTTGTGCACATGTCTGATGTGTCGTTTTCTCTGTGCATATTCCTGGTGTGTCGTTTTCTATGTGCATATGTTTAGTGTGTCGTTTTATGTGTGCCTTTGTCTAGTGTGTCGTTTTCTGTACTCTTAGGCCTAGTGTGTCGTTTTCTGTACTAGGCCTAATGTGTCGTTTTCTACGTGCGTTATTTTAATCGTTTTTGTCGTCTCGCTTAATTTTGTGCCGTCATTGAGTGGTGAGTTGAAGGCACGAGCAGCGGCGTCTGGTATTTATACGCTTGATGCGTATTTTGTTTATAAACGCATGAGTGCGTGTTAACGTGCCTGTACGCTGGGGTGCGTCGAGGGTATGTTAATGTGGAGGAGGAGGAGGGAGATGAGATGGAGGGGGATGAATACAGGGAGGGGAAGAGGAGGAATTGGATAAGAGAGATGTGGAGGAGGGTGAATAGAAGGGACAAGAGGAGGAAGCATAGGAGGGAAGATGAGGGTGAGGAATAAGAGGAGGAGGATGGGAAAAAGGAGGAAGAAGAGGGATATGTAGAGGAAAATGGAAGCAGGGACGGGTGGATGTAGGAATAGGGAGAAGGGTAGATGGAGGAGAAGGAAGAATAATTGATGGAGGAAGAGGGAGAAAGGTGTAGTACAAGGGATAGTGCGGATAGAAGGATAAGTGGGAAGGAGTGTGGTTAGGTGAAGAGAGGGCGTGGTCAGGTGGGGAGAGGACATGGGCAATTGGGGAGAGGGCGTGGGCATTCAGGGAGGGCGTGGGCAGGCAAGGAAGGCGTGGAAAGGTAGGAAGAGGGCGTGGGCAGGTGATCTCTTAAAGATTCACCTTACGTAAGGAAGTTATTGAAAGAGTCTTGGTCTCTTTACACTTATCGAAGTGTTGTCAGTGCACACACGTCACATCCCTTGCCTTTCATTGCCGGTATTTTGCACCGCCTGCCAAGCAACTTGCTCTCGTAGCGAGTCATCACTCTGTGCAGGTCTATCATTAGTCACTCAAAAAAAAATCCAAGTGTAAATTATGATGTACAAATCATTCTCACCTTCGCTCCGGGAGTATATGTCGAGGGACGTCAGGCATTCCCAGTAATCAAGGTAACTGAGTTTATACGTGAAGCGAATGTTCTCTGTACACCCTCCATGCACACCCTCCATGCATACCCTCCATGCACACCCTCCATGCACACCCTCCATGCATACCCTCCATGCACACCCTCCATGCACACCCTCCATGCAACCTCCATGCACACCCTCCATGCACACCCTCCATGCACACCCTCCATGCACACCCTCCATGCACACCCTCCATGCACACCATGCACACCCTCCATGCACACCCTCCATGCACACCCTCCATCTCTGTAGTGTTGCTTGCCTTAGCAAAGTGTTAGTATAGAGCGATGTTTCGGTAATTATGGTAGAATTACCGGCAAAATCTTAAGTAAATAGACACAGATGCAATGTGACATTTTATTATGGCAACGTTTCGCTCTTCAGGAGCTGGAGAGCGAAACGTTTGCCACAATAAAATGTCACATTAGTTGCATCTGTGTCCATTTACCCAACAATATTTCAGCACAGAGGGAGAGAACGAGTGACTTGATGTGTGTCATCAGTGGCTCGGCATCTCTTGTTTTGAAGGTTCACATTACCCAGCCTATCATTTTTCTTCCACCTGTGATAAATAACAGTGTTGCGATCCTTGAATGTGAGAACCTCCGACATTATCACTCCCAGGTCTCTAACATTAAACTTCCACTCCATCGTTGTATACGGTGTTCAAGTATATTATTTCCTCAAGTTATATTTTACCATGTTCACGAGAGCACAGGTGATATATATATATATATATATATATATATATATATATATATATATATATATATATATATATATATATATATATATATATATATATATATATATATATAGACTCCTCAGTTTACTCCACAAATTGGAAAGGAAACCATAGACGATGTTTCGATCCATATTAACGTCCAGGTCCATAATAAAGTCCAGGTTGTGGTCGTTGTCGTGGTGTCATCAACACAGGTGGTCGTTGTAGTGTTGTAACAGGTGTGGTCGTTGTCGTGGTGCCATCAACACAGGTGGTCGTTGTAGTGTTGTAACACAGGTGTTGTCGTTGTCGTGGTGTTGTAACAGGTGTGGTCGTTGTCGTGGTGTTGTAACAGGTGTGGTCGTTGTCGTGGTGTCATCAACAGGAAAATAATCCTATATAAATAATTCCTAATTTACTCTAGGTTTCAGTTGTGGTTAGTTCTAGAAACTCCGGATAATTTAAAGCTTATATTTGGTCTCATAAGAAGTGCATCACTCTTCTCCAAAAATAAAATTCCTTATGGATTGACTCTTTCTCGGCGGTGGACGGAATAATACCGGCGTTACGAATGTACGTGTTATCGGCGGTGGACGGAAGGATTCCGGCGTTACGAATTTAAGTGTTATCGGCGGTGGACGGAATGATACCGGCGTTACGAATTTAAGTGTTATCGGCGGTGGACGGAATGATACCGGCGTTAAGAATTTAAGTGTTATCGGCGGTGGACGGAATGATACCGGCGTTACGAATGTACGTGTTATCGGCGGTGGACGGAAGGATACCGGCGTTACGAATGTACGTGTTATCGGCGGTGGACGGAAGGATACCGGCGTTACGAATGTACGTGTTATCGGCGGTGGACGGAAGGATACCGGCGTTACGAATTTAAGTGTTATCGGCGGTGGACGGAAGAATACCGGCGTTACGAATGTACGTGTTATCGGTAGGTTTGAAGTGATATCTGTGTTACAAATTCTGCGTGCTATCGGCTGTGGACGGAATGACATCAGCGTTACGATTATACATGTTATCGGCGGTAAATGAAATATCAGCGTCACGATTATACGTGTCATCGGCGGTAAATTGAATGATATCGGCGTTACAAATTCTACGTGTTATCCGCCGTAGATAGAATTATACCGCCTTTACGAATTTACGTGTTATCAACTGTGGACGGAATGATATCGGCGATGCGAGATCTACAGCGATTTTCCGTGTTAACGGCAGAGGATAGGGTAATATCGGTATTGGTGTCACAGCAGAGAGTAGCCTACACGCCCATCTTTAAGTGCATCATAATAGATGTCTTATCGGATCTCGCTGGGCGAAAGTGTGGCGTTTGTTATCGGCACGCTCCAGGGTGTGGTATCGGGAGGTATGGAGGAGAATACTCCACAGACGCTGTTCCCGGTGAGAATACCATCGGCCCGATGCACACTCCAATCTTGATAGACGGGGGGGGAAGGGAAAGCAACGTTTCAGTCCGGTTAGAGCTCGCTAAAGCTCGAAACGTTGCATAATTTAAGTCTTCGCTTTGCCTAACTTTTCTTATTCAAGTCTATTTAGTCCGCCCTCTCCCGGCCATAGTGGGCAGCACTTGGTGTGGTGCGCATCTCTCAGGTATTTTAACGAATTGGCCCGGCAGGTCCATAACGTTATCAGCTGGCGGTAATTAGCGGGAACTAGCTAGGCTAACGAGCGGTTCTGGGCCATTCAGGAAGCAGGTTGAGTTTTATTGATGTGTTTTATGGGCGTTATCTTGATACGAGGAGACTTATCAGAACTGTTGATGCCATTGATGAGGTGAAGCTGGTGGTAGGGAGAGGGTGGGTGTGGGGGGGTATGGGGAAGGTAGGGTGGGAGGGTAGGATAGAGGAGGTAGGGTGAGAGGAAGACGAAGGAGGAGAGTGATAGGGAGGAAGGAAAGGTGGGGGAAAATGTTTGGAGACAGAAGGAAATAGGAGGAAATTTCTCTCTCTTTTTCTCTATCTCTCTCTCAGTATCTCAAGCGCCTATCAAAAAGCATTCTGGTAATCTGTTTGAAGGTTGAGTATGGGACACCGACGCCTCACACGGCCACCAGCGTGCAGGTGCGGCACGACTGTGTGCCTCTCGTTAATAATAATAATAATAATAATAATCTTTATTGCTACATGTACAAGGTATATAGGCCTAGCTGACATTTCGGACAAATTTGAACCAATTTCTGGGAACCTTTAAGAGAGTGTTGAGTAAAACACTGTAGAAGAGTCATTAATGACTCAACGACTCGCCACAGACTGGCTCATATCACGCACATGAATACTGTCGGAGCTTCGCCATTTCTCTGGAATTTTAGGAGAGTCTTTAAAAATTAAGGATTTAACGGGATTTTTTAAGTGATTCAGTTTATTTTGCCTTAATGATACAGATTTTATCTGTCGCTGTGTTCTCATCGTTCCAGCTTCGTTAAAAAAACTACTAACAAAATTCTTATATTATTTTTCACGGTAGAAAATTGTAATATTTTGAGGCTGTTGTGATGCTAGTAGTTATTCTTTGTTTATTTTGGTGTTCCTACGTCTGTTATATATTTACTTTACATTGTTTTAGTTCATTTTTTTTTATTTTGGTGTTCCTGCGTCTGTTAATTATTTGCTTTTCATTATGTCGTTATCAAGATCTTTGAGTGATGTGCCAAGCTGTGTCCTCCTCTAGGATATACTCAAAACAAATGGATGAAATAATTGACAGGGAAGGGGGGGGGAATACATTACTTCTTCTGGTAGTGTAGTTATCGTTGTGATATTACAGAAGGTGTGATCTTTATGTCATCTATCGTGAGTGTAGAGGATGCGTGTCCAGCACCCACTGCTGACACTGATGTTTGTGTTGTCTATCGTTGCGATTAGTAAGTCTCTTTAGAGGTACAGATATACATAAGTACAATTATCATACATAGTGTGAATTACATTGGATAATCCAAACAAGGTCAGAGTGATTAGGCAGACTATGTTATCCCCGTGATAGGAGGAGGTTAGTTGCATGGGTCCTGTGAGATTAGTATTGCTGCCCCATGGCCACGGGTGACGGCCATAGGGTCAAGGGTACCTTTTTTTTTTACAAGGATTTTAGAAGGTTAAGTTAAGGGTTCCTAACTTTATTTACAAGGTAAGAACTCTTACGTTCCTCAGCTTCCTTTCTCAGCTTTAACTTTTAATAACCTGTTGAAGAAATCTTGTTATTTTTTCTGAGGTTATTGTTCCTTCAAGAGTGTCCATGGTAGGTTTTATTTTTTTTTAGCACCTACAGATACTATGGTAATTCCCCCCCCCTATCTCTCTCTCTCTCCATATTTTCTCTATTTTTCCTATTTTTTTATCACTCCTCATCATTTTTTTTACCTCCCTCATATTTTTTTCACCCCTCATTATTTTTTCAACCCCCTTATAATTTTTACACATTTGTCATCTCTTTACACCCATTTCTTACTTTTTCCACTCCCCATCTTTTTACACCCCCCACTATTTACACCCATTTTTCTCACCCCTCTTCCAACATTTTACAACCCTCTCCCCACTTTATCCTTCCCTCTCCACACTTTATAAACCTCTTACCAAATTTATCCACCCTCTCATCACTTTATCCACCCCTCTCCCCACTTTGTCCGCCCCCTCTCCCCACTTTATCCGCCCCTCTCCCCACTTTATCCGCCCTCTCCCCACTTTATCCGCCCCTCTCCCCACTTTATCCGCCCCTCTCCCCACTTTATCCGCCCCTCTCCCCACTTTATCCACCCCTCTCCCCACTTTATCCGCCCCTCTCCCCACTTTATCCGCCCCTCTCCCCACTTTATCCGCCCCTCTCCCCACTTTATCCGCCCCTCTCCCCACTTTATCCGCCCCTCTCCCCACTTTATCCGCCCCTCTCCCCACTTTATCTGCCCCTCTCCCCACTTTTACACGCACTCCCATGTTCAACAAGCATTTCTCTCACCTATAGTCCCCCTACCATTTTCTAATTCCCCTTTTCCATATTTTCCCCCACTTTCCTCTTTCTTTCCCCTTCCCATTCTTCAACCCTCCCCTCCTCCTTAACTCACCTTCTTTTTCTAACCCATCTTACCCCCTGTTTTTAAACCCCCCTCCCCCTCTGTTTTCAAAATTCTTCGCGTTTTCAAATTTCCCCAACTCCTCGTTTTCTATATTCCCTCCTTCCATTTTCCACGCACCTTGTACTATATGTTCCAGTTCCTCGGAGCAAAGCTAATTATCTCTTATTACTCACAAGCTGTAGAACCCTACGTGTTTAGTGTTTCCCAGTAGTAGTAGTAGTAGTAATAATAATAATAATAATAATAATAATAATTATAATAATGAGCAATAATAATTGTAATAATGAGCAATAATAATAATGGTAAAAATAATAATAAGAAAAATAATATTAATGACAATGATGATAATAATAATAATAAGAGAAACAATATTAATAATAATAATAACAATAATAATAAATCATTATTATTTTTCCATTCATGGGGGAGCGATGTACCCGTAAGGGTCATGCAGTGCCTTGGGGGGGAGGGGGAATGGGAGACATTCAGATTCAATGCGAGGAAGGGAAGGTAAGGTTCAGTTCCTTGGATCAAGAGCCCTCCCCACCGTCCCTCACCGGCATCAAGGAAACTTCCTTGATCCAGGTTCCAGCATCAAGGCTGCTTGTAGCCTGGTGAGTGAGACACACTGTTTGTATCCTGGTGAGTGAGACACACTGTTTGTATCCTGGTGAGTGAGACACACTGCTTGTAGCCTGGTGAGTGAGAGACACTGCTTGTAGCCTGGTGAGTGAGAGACACTGCTTGTAGCCTGGTGAGTGAGACACACTGTATCCTGGTGAGTGAGACACACTGTATCCTGGTGAGTGAGACACACTGCTTGTAGCCTGGTGAGTGAGAGACACTGCTTGTAGCCTGGTGAGTGAGAGACACTGCTTGTAGCCTGGTGAGTGAGACACACTGCTTGTAGCCTGGTGAGTGAGACACACTGCTTGTAGCCTGGTGAGTGAGAGACACTGCTTGTAGCCTGGTGAGTGAGAGACACTGCTTGTAGCCTGGTGAATGAGACACACTGCTTGTAGCCTGGTGAGTGAGACACACTGCTTGTAGCCTGGTGAATGAGACACACTGCTTGTAGCCTGGTGAGTGAGACACACTGCTTGTAGCCTGGTGAGTGAGACACACTGCTTGTAGCCTGGTGAGTGAGACACGCTGCTTGTAGCCTGGTGAGTGAGACACGATGCTTGTAACCTGGTGAGTGAGACACGCTGCTTGTAGCCTGGTGAGTGAGACACGATGCTTGTAACCTGGTGAGTGAGACACACTGCTTGTAGCCTGGTGAGTGAGACACGATGCTTGTAACCTGGTGAGTGAGACACGCTGCTTGTAGCCTGGTGAGTGAGACACGATGCTTGTAGCCTGGTGAGTGAGACACACTGCTTGTAGCCTGGTGAGTGAGACACACTGCTTGTAGCCTGGTGAGTGAGACACGCTGCTTGTAGCCTGGTGAGTGAGACACGCTGCTTGTAGCCTGGTGAGTGAGACACGCTGCTTGTAGCCTGGTGAGTGAGACACGATGCTTGTAACCTGGTGAGTGAGACACGCTGCTTGTAGCCTGGTGAGTGAGACACGATGCTTGTAACCTGGTGAGTGAGACACGCTGCTTGTAGCCTGGTGAGTGAGACACGATGCTTGTAGCCTGGTGAGTGAGACACACTGCTTGTAGCCTGGTGAGTGAGACACACTGCTTGTAGCCTGGTGAGTGAGACACGCTGCTTGTAACCTGGTGAGTGAGACACGATGCTTGTAACCTGGTGAGTGAGACACGATGCTTGTAGCCTGGTGAGTGAGACACGCTGCTTGTAGCCTGGTGAGTGAGACACGCTGCTTGTAGCCTGGTGAGTGAGACACGATGCTTGTAGCCTGGTGAGTGAGACACGCTGCTTGTAGCCTGGTGAGTGAGACACGATGCTTGTAACCTGGTGAGTGAGACACGCTGCTTGTAGCCTGGTGAGTGAGACACACTGCTTGTAGCCTGGTGAGTGAGACACGATGCTTGTAGCCTGGTGAGTGAGACACGATGCTTGTAACCTGGTGAGTGAGACACGATGCTTGTAGCCTGGTGAGTGAGACACGCTGCTTGTAACCTGGTGAGTGAGACACACTGCTTGTAGCCTGGTGAGTGAGACACGATGCTTGTAGCCTGGTGAGTGAGACACGATGCTTGTAGCCTGGTGAGTGAGACACGATGCTTGTAACCTGGTGAGTGAGACACGATGATTGTAGCCTGGTGAGTGAGACACGCTGCTTGTAGCCTGGTGAGTGAGACACGCTGCTTGTAACCTGGTGAGTGAGACACACTGCTTGTAGCCTGGTGAGTGAGACACGATGCTTGTAGCCTGGTGAGTGAGACACGCTGCTTGTAACCTGGTGAGTGAGACACGCTGCTTGTAGCCTGGTGAGTGAGACACGATGCTTGTAGTCTGGTGAGTGAGACACGATGCTTGTAGCCTGGTGAGTGAGACACGATGCTTGTAACCTGGTGAGTGAGACACGATGCTTGTAGCCTGGTGAGTGAGACACGCTGCTTGTAACCTGGTGAGTGAGACACACTGCTTGTAGCCTGGTGAGTGAGACACGATGCTTGTAACCTGGTGAGTGAGACACGATGCTTGTAGCCTGGTGAGTGAGACACGATGCTTGTAACCTGGTGAGTGAGACACACTGCTTGTAACCTGGTGAGTGAGACACACTGCTTGTAACCTGCGTTTCGACGTTACTGTATTTCGAGGTAAAAGTAAAGAATTACAGGTATGTGAAACATTAAAAGTAAACCACAAGAAATTCGTGAGGATAAATACACCGAGATGTGTGTATCTCTGTGTATATACACCGAGATGTGTGTATCTCTGTGTATATACACCAAGATGTGTGTATCTCTGTGTATATACACCGAGATGTGTGTATCTCTGTGTATATACACCAAGATGTGTGTATCTCTGTGTATATACACCAAGATGTGTGTATCTCTGTGTATATACACCGAGATGCGTGTATATCTGTGTATATACACCAAGATGTGTGTATATATGTGTATATACACCGAGATGTGTGTATATCTGTGTATATACACCGAGATGCGTGTATATCTGTGTATATACACCGAGATGCGTGTATATCTGTGTATATACACCAAGAGTAATGAATATTTTAGAGAGTGTTGTACTCCTGACTGGTTGTGACTCCAGCCTTTAATGAACCTTGGAAAGTCGATAGGATTTAAACCCAATTAACCAACCACTTCAAGTGTTCAGACTTTTTTTTTTCTTCTGTCTTTACCTTTGATAATCCTTTGGTGAGTTCCGAGAGTTTTCTACTCCCGTAGCCCGGCCATGGTTAACCAGGCTGTTGCTGGTGGTGGCCCGCAGCCCAACAAATCGATCACCGCCTGGTTGATCTGGCACCTGGTGAAGATACTTGTCCAGTTTTCTCTTGAAGACTTGTACACTTGTCCCACCAGTCTTTCTGATATCTTCTGGTAAGATATTGAATAATCTGGGGCCACGGATGTTGATACAGTGTTCCCTTATTGTGCTGACTCCACCCCTGCTTTTCACTGGGTTGTTATGGCAGTGTACCATAACAACCCAGGTATATATTATCAAGTATCTCTCCTCCGATCCAACGAGTACATATTTAAGCTGTAAGACATTCCCAATACTTTAAATGTTACCTCATAGATAAAACGTGTGAAACTAGACGTATCGACTGACATCATCTTTCCGACGCACCAAGTGTAACGACCTAAGTCGTTAAAATAGACCAGGCTAGTTAGGTCAGGTTAAAGTGACCATAATAACGAGGACCTCCGAGAATATACGGACTTGACGAGAGAAAATGGGATGGGGGGAGAGGGGGTCATTCTGGGAAGGGTGACTGATGTGTGATTCTTATCTTATTTCCTCCACTCTGCAATTGAGAAATTTATGTTGCAAGTTTTTGTTGTCATTGGTTTGTGTGTGTGTGTGTGTGTGTGTGTGTGTGTGTGTGTGTGTGTGTGTGTGTGTGTGTGTGTGTGTGTGTGTGTGTGTGTGTGTGTGTGTGCGCTTGTTAGAGTCAGCCAAGATAACATCTTGCTCACCCACGCTCTCAATTACTTGTGTGTCAATTGTGTGTATGTGTAATGTGTTCAGACTGAACTCTCTGTTTGTCAAGGGAACGTCAGTGTGAAGATGTGGGTAGATTATCAACTGATGGATGGATGAAGGGAGGGGTGAATGATGGAGGGAGTGAGGGAGGATGAGAATGATGAAGGGAGGAGTGAGAGAGAGGATGAAGAGAGGAGTAAATGATAGAGGGAGAGAGGATGAGGAGGGAGTGAGAGAGGGTAAGAAGAATGAAGGGGAGAGAGAATGATAGAGTGAGAGAGAATGAGAAGGATGGGGGAAGGGAGTGAGAAAGAGTAAGAAGGATTGGGTTGGGAATGAGTGGAGGGAGGTAAGGATGAGTGTAATGAGGGAGGGATGTCCCTCATGTTCCAGCATTACCCATACTACTATCATTAGTAATGAGATCTAGTGAGACCAAGTGTTGTCCTCCAGGACGTTGACGAAGTCAGTACAAACACGGATACTCACCCAGGTTGACGTGAGACCAAGTGTTGTCCTCCAGGACGTTCACGAAGCCAGTACAAACACGGATACTCACCCAGGTTGACGTGAGACCAAGTGTTGTCCTCCATGAAGTTCACGAAGTCAGTACAAACACGGATACTCACCCAGGTTGACGTGAGACCAAGTGTTGTCCTCCAGGAAGTTCACGAAGTCAGTACAAACACGGATACTCACCCAGGTTGACGGGAAAAGAAAATTTTATCATTTCCCACAGACTAAACATGGCAGAACCGAGAGTCACAATACCGTGGCTGGAACAATTCACCCAAATCCCTCACTTAGAAGAACTTTATGACTCGACAGATGTGACCTGAGTCACCATGAGTCACTCACCTCACTCTCCGCCTATTATTACTGTGTAGATAAATGGTTCAGAGAACCGACAAGTTGTTAAATTAGACACATATGCAACACTTGGGTATCTTTATTGTGGAAACGTTTCGCCACACAGTGGCTTCATCAGTCCAATACAAAGTAGAAAGGTATAAGGAGAGAGGAGTTTGAGGTTATCAGTCCCTCGGCCTGGAGTCGATGTGTTCAGTCCATCAATCTTGTTGGAAGTGTAGCAAACGGCCGTAGAGATGGCTTATATGCTGTAATCAGGTGAGATGCAGCAGTAGGAGGCAGGTCATAGTGGTATCAACCACTAGTCGAAGTAAGTCCTTGTCCAAAGGTTTGGACAAATGTTGAAGAATCCCTTTGTATCAAGAACCCAAGAAGTTGCTGTGTCAGACAGGATGTAGATAAATGGTTCAGAGAACCGACAAGTTGTTAAATTAGACACATATGCAACACTTGGGTATCTTTATTGTGGAAACGTTTCGCCACACAGTGGCTTCATCAGTCCAATACAAAGTAGAAAGGTATAAGGAGAGGAGGAGTTTGAGGTTATCAGTCCCTCGGCCTGGAGTCGATGTGTTCAGTCCATCAATCTTGTTGGAAGTGTAGCAAACGGCCGTAGAGATGGCTTATATGCTGATGAAGCCACTGTGTGGCGAAACGTTTCCACAATAAAGATACCCAAGTGTTGCATATGTGTCTAATTTAACAACTTGTCGGTTCTCTGAACCATTTATCTACATCCTGTCTGACACAGCAACTTCTTGGGTTCTTGATACAAAGGGATTCTTCAACATTTGTCCAAACCTTTGGACAAGGACTTACTTCGACTAGTGGTTGATACCACTATGACCTGCCTCCTACTGCTGCATCTCACCTGATTACAGCATATAAGCCATCTCTACGGCCGTTTGCTACACTTCCAACAAGATTGATGGACTGAACACATCGACTCCAGGCCGAGGGACTGATAACCTCAAACTCCTCCTCTCCTTATACCTTTCTACTTTGTATTGGACTGATGAAGCCACTGTGTGGCGAAACGTTTCCACAATAAAGATACCCAAGTGTTGCATATGTGTCTAATATTATTACTGTCTTTTTAACCTCTGTGTTAGAAGTGATCAAGGTCCCGAGACCGAAACGTTTTCTAATAAATATGTGCTAGTGTTTGCTAAACCAATTTGTTGGTATCTATTACCAAGGTTTGTACCAGTTAAGACACATGTGCAACAGTTGAGTATCTTTATTGATGAAACGTTTCGCCTACACAGGAAGCTTCTTCAGTCAAATACAAAGGCAGCAGTAGTAACGAAATAAAGATGATGTAATCAGTTCATCAACCTTGGAGAACAAGTATTTAAGGTGGTCAGTCCCTCAGCCTGAAGAAGAGTTCAGCTTCATCATCTGGAATGATTGTCTCCCACTCCCCAACACTGACCCCCTACTGGTTCAGCCCGCCTCCCCATGAGTGTAAGAACCTGGAATAAATCCTGGAAGCCCTCTGTTGCCCCGCGAAGCCCTCTGTTGCTCCGTGAAGCCCTCTGTTGCCTCCTGAAGCCCTCTGTTGCCTCGTGAAGCCGTCTGTTGCCCCGTGAAGCCCTCTGTTGCCCCGTGAAGCCCTCTGTTGCCCCGTGAAGCTCTCTGTTGCCCCGTGAAGCCCTCTGTTGCCCCGCGAAGCCCTCTGTTGCCCCGTGAAGCCCTCTGTTGCCCCGTGAAGCTCTCTGTTTCCCAGTGATGAATCCTTCTCATTACAGCTTCCACTCGACCAATAAGGGTCATTATCGCATGCCTAATTACCTCATATTTAAGGTCATTGTATTTATGGGTTTAATTGAATTCAGTTGTATTTACAATCTCGGGTACCTTCAAGCAAGGCGCCTTCATAAACACCACAATATAAGTATAGAATATAAAGAAACGTTTCGCCTGTAAGGCAGGAAATAAAACTTAGCAGAAGAGATGGGAAGACGATGTCATCAGTCCGTCACCACTGAAGACGTAGGTTTGAGGTGGTCAGTCCCTCAGCCTGGAGAAGAGTTTTTCTCCATAGTCTGGATTTTAGGACTCGCATGATTACAGATACTTTAGGACTCGCATGATTACAGATACTTTAGGACTCGCATGATTACAGATACTTTAGGACTCGCATGATTACAGATACTTTAGGACTCGCATGATTACAGATACTTTAGGACTCGCATGATTACAGATACTTTAGGACTCGCATGATTACAGATACTTTAGGACTCGCATGATTACAGATACTTTAGGACTCGCATGATTACAGATACTTTAGGACTCGCATGATTACAGATACTTTAGGACTCGCATGATTACAAATACTTGAGACTCGCATGATTACAGATACTTTAGACACTCATGATTATAGATACTTTAGACTCGCATGATTACAAATACTTGAGACTCGCATGATTACAAATACTTGAGACTCGCATGATTACAGATACTTTAGACACTCATGATTATAGATACTTTAGACTCGCATGATTACAAATACTTGAGACTCGCATGATTATAGGTACTTTATACTCATGATTATAGATAATTTAGGACTCTCATGATTATAGATACTTTAGGACTCATAATAACAGACATTTAAAGTTTCGCTCACATGATTCTAGATACTTCGGACATCACTAACATTAGGTCGACGTTTTGCTCTTTGTAGAGCTTCGTTACTTAATCTCTTCACAGAGCGAAACGTTGTCCCAGTAAGGGTTTGTTCTGCAACTTGTGTCTCCTGTCTTGTCAGTGAAGACAGTGACCCTGGGTATCACAGGGTAGCAGCAGTGAAGACAGTGACCCTGGGTATACACACACAACCCGCACATATAAAAGGGAGGAGCTTACGACGACGTTTCGGCCCGACTTGGACCATTTACAAAGTCACACCGGGCCGAAACGTCGTCGTAAGCTCCTCCCTTTTATATGTGCAGGTTGTGTGTGTATTCCAGTCACGGTATTGTGCCTTTTTTTGTTACCCTGGGTATCACAGGGTAGCAGCAGTGAAGACAGTGACCCTGGGTATTGCGTGATGTTCTGTAAGATACTTTGCGACACTTATTTTGCGAGGCAGATTGCGAGGTTGTGTACGCGACACCCAAGTCAGATCACCAACTAGATGCCAATTATGGAAGACTAAAGGGAAAGAGTGTGTTTAGGAGTGACTTTATTAGAGAGGAGAGGGAGAAGAGAGGAAGGACTAGGAGGAGGAGGAGAAAGGGAGAATGGTGAGGTAACTCCCTCTCTCTCTACCCTATTTACTCCCATTTCTTCCTAGCTTCATCCCTCACCGCCTCACTACCCTATTCACTCCCTTCCATTTCTTCCTGGCTTCCTCCCTCTCCTATTCTTCCTAAATTCTTTACTCTAGCCTAAATTCTATCCCGTCCTCATTGCCCCACTTCCTCCCTCCTTCCATTCATCTCTTATTCTATCCCTCCATTTTATTCTTGCGTCTCCGTACCCTCTCCTGTCCTCCATTTATTTACCTCCCTCCCTCCTTGTAATATAGCTTAGGAGTATAAGATATATTTATCTTGTTATTGTTAATAAAATATTTAAGATTTAAACAGGTATATTCGTTTATTAAGAGTATCTGAAATATATTTTTTTATCAGCTAGGTTGCCTAGTTTTTGGGGCTCCAATATTTACATTTTACAATTTTCATTATTTTCATAAGTAGGTGTTGTAATATTACATTATTTTTGGCTAGGTTATTCTACGAAGATCAGAGAAGGTTGCAAGACAACACTAGTGATTATAGAGTAAAATAATTGTGATGTTTATTGTGTTTTAAGGAGGGATGTGTTAGCTTTATCAGGGGAAGACTAGCACTGTTTTCTTTTTTCGGTTTTTGAGGATTGTGTCTTGTTTTAGAAGACTGTTAATGTACTGACAGAATTCTCTGATCTCCATATTATAGTTTTCAATCAAATTTAAATGGCTATAAAGTACAGTTAGATATATATTTAAGATTTTGTAATGTTGAGTATAAACATTTTTTGGGGCCGGAAATATTTAGTTTGTATTATTCTTACAGTTTAGATTACACTTATTTATATTTAAGGTGCTAAAAAAATAGCCGTGTCATTTTGTCAGTGGTTAGAGAGCTAGTAACTAGCTGTTTAGTGTTATAAATTTTTGTATTAGTTTTGTGGACGGTTATAAATATATAGCAGATGTTTCTTCAGTGCAGTTCAAGGCATCGTCGGGGGAGGGTGTGGCTCACCTCGCTCTGGTTTGACACCATTATCTCAGCCTGAGATTAAGATGTGAGGATATTTGTTTGTATCTTAGGGCTGGTAATAGCCTCTATACATATGTGAAAGAGGTTGGAGCACTCCTGAAGCCGCAGGCTAACTGCGTGTGAGGCAAGGGTGGGGGGATTATACTCTTAGTCTTTTGTGTCAATAAATTTGTAAATACATACAGATTACAAGTGTGGTTATTACGTATGAGTTTTGTTATTATTAGTGTTTAGGTAGTTATATTTATGGATATATGGGAAGGATAACTTTAGTGATAACTTAAGTGTTTGTTAACTGATGTCGATTGTATAGTTTACTATGATTATAACGTTTAGGCTGTGGATTTTCATTTTCCCCTATTGTAGGTAATATTATTATCATTATTGTAGGTTGTATAATATTATTATAGGCAGTATAACGATCATTATTCTAGGTACTATAATCATCATTGTAAGTAGTATAATGATCAATATTGGAGGCAGTATAATGATCATTATTGTAGGCAGTATAATGATCATTATTGTAGGTAGTATAATTATCATTATTGTAGGTAGTATAATGATCATTATTGTAGGTAGTATAATCATTTTTGTAGGCAGTATAATTATCATTATTGTAGGTAGTATAATCATTATTATAAGTAGTATAATGATCATTATTATAGGCAGTATAATGATCATTATTGTAGGTAGTATAATGATCATTATTGTATACAGTATAATTATCATTATTGTAGGCAGTATAATGATCATCATTGTAGGTAGCATAATGATGACTATTATAGACAGTATAATCATTATTGTTGACAGTAATGATCATTATTGTAGGCAGTATAATGATCATTATTGTAGACAGTATAATGATAATTATTATAGACTATAATGATCATTATTGTCAGTAGTTACTAATTATTATTTGCGGTCCTCAGGATTCTTAACAACAGATAACTCATTCTCCATTTCTCATTTCATTCCCATCTAACTCATCCTTGACATTATTGCATCTGTTGAGTCATTTAGCAAGTCTCCTGCTCATTAATGGGTGGCATTAATATATTATTTGTGTAATAATTACAACCCTAAACACTGCATTACCATTCCCGGCATAATCTGGTAATCTGGTGGTAAACACTGCATTACCATTCCCGGCAATCTGGTGGTAAACAATGCATTACCATTCCCGACATAATCTGGTAATCTGGTGGTAAACAATGCATTACCATTCCCGACAATCTGGTGGTAAACACTGCATTACCATTCCCGACAATCTGGTGGTAAAAATTGTATGTTTAAATACATTCACTTTATTTCTGCATTAAAAGACATCCCTTATTCCATCATTTTTTTCATCCCTTTACCTGCCTCCCTTTCCCTACCCCCCATTCTCTCTGCCTCCCTTTCCTTACCCCTCTTTATCTCTGCCTCCCTTTCCCTACCCCCCTTCCTCTTTCTACCTCCTTTTCCACTACCTCACGCCTTTTTATTCAACAATTCAGCACCTTAATTTATTTACCTGTCACCAACACGACAGTCTGCTGAGGCAGCGTCTGTTCGGTGTCTGCTGACTGACTTCTGCTGAACGATAGCTCTGCCTTGTATGCTGATAGCAGGAAGTGAACGAAAAAAATATGAAATACTTAGAAACATTTTCGAATAATTGATTACCTGTTTCAGAATAAATTGATGGAGGGGGTGGCTGTGGTGGGAGAGTTCTGAGTGGTGACTGGTGGGAGAGGTCTGAGTGGTGACTGGTGGGAGAGGTCTGAGTGGTGACTGGTGGGAGAGGTCTGAGTGGTGACTGGTGGGAGAGGTCTGAGTGGTGACTGGTGGTGGGAGAGGTCTGAGTGGTGACTGGTGGGGAATGTCTGAGTGGTTGGTTGGTTAATGGGGTTTAAAGCCTATCGACTACACGAGGATCATTAAAACTGCACTTCACCGTTCGCCACCAGTCAAGAACACTCGATTCCCTAAAGCAAACATTAAAGTATACTCTCAGTGTGTATACACTCAGAGATATACACCTCACTGTGTATATATCCTGAGTGGTGACCCTGGTGAAGTAGATAGCCCAAGCAGTCACGTGACTATGGTAGGGAAGGTTTGAGTGGTGGCCGTGATGAAGTAGATAGTCCAAAAAGTGACTATGAAAAATAAGAGTGGGAGACACGGTATTACCCTGGAGGAACCACTCAGTATCCTCATAATAATGGTATACAATACTGATGGTTGAGACACATGTGCTACACCTTTACTGTCGCAACGTTTCGCGTGCACAGCAGGCTTCTTCAGTCGAATACAGAGGTCATTTTAGTGCTGGAAACAGTGGATCAAGTAGAGAGATAATTTTGACGTATTCAGTTACACAGTCTTGACAGGTGTTCAGTCCCTCAGTCTTGACAGGTGTTCAGTCCCTCAGTCTTAACAGGTGTTCAGAGTTGATAGAAGGTATTTATGCTAATCAGTGTCACTGGCTAAAAAAAGAGGATCCAGTAACAGACATAGCAGTGAACATTTGCTAGGAGGCAGCCATAAAGTAGGTGTCATCGGTGGCTGACCCACGGCTCGCATACGCAAGAGCTGACCGACTCGGCAACTTGACTCGGAGATAATTTCCACCGCTCTGCGGCCTTATAGGCGAGGTGAGTCCTTGCGTATGCAGCAGCAGTGTGCAGCCCTCTGCAACAAACACATAAAGATACTCTTGGAAAAGTTAAGACTTTTCCTGCACTCCGTGATGGTGGTGGGAGGTGGGGGGACAGAGGCATGCAAGGGGCCCCAGATCTACGAGGAAAGACCTGTGAGAACCTGACCTCACCAGCAGCCTGGTTGATCAGGTGCTGAGACCGCGGGTAGTGGACAGTGTCCACTACCCAGAAGGTGACAAGTGGAGAATCAACAACACGTAGAGCTTTGTAAGGTGCTTGACCAAGCTCTACCCTTCAGAGCAGAGTCAGTTGACACCATAACAACTTAAAAATAACACAGCGAGAGGATAATAATGTGGGGTAATACAAGAGAGGATGATAATGTGGGGTAATGCAAGAGAGGATGATAATGTGGGGTAATGCAAGAGAGGATGATAATGTGGGGTAATACAAGAGAGGATGATAATGTGGGGTAATACAAGAGAGGATGATAATGTGGGGTAATACAAGAGAGGATGATAATGTGGGGTAATACAAGAGAGGATGATAATGTGGGGTAATGCAAGAGAGGATGATAATGTGGGGTAATGCAAGAGAGGATGATAATGTGGGGTAATACAAGAGAGGATGATAATGTGGGGTAATACAAGAGAGGATGATAATGTGGGGTAATACAAGAGAGGATGATAATGTGGGGTAATACAAGAGAGGATGATAATGTGGGGTAATACAAGAGAGGATGATAATGTGGGGTAATACAAGAGAGGATGATAATGTGGGGTAATACAAGAGAGGATGATAATGTGGGGTAATACAAGAGAGGATGATAATGTGGGGTAATACAAGAGAGGATGATAATGTGGGGTAATACAAGAGAGGATGATACTGTACAGTAATATACAAGAGAGGATAATGTAGGGTAATACAAGAGGGGATAATAATGTAGGATAATACAAGAGAGGATAATGTAGGATAATACAAGAGAGGATAATGTTGGATAATACAAGAAAGGATAATGTAGGATAATACAAGAGGATTATGTAGGATAATACAAGAGAGGATAATGTAGGATAATACAAGAGAGGATAATGTAGGATAATACAAGAGAGGATAATGTTGGATAATACAAGAGAGGATAATTTAGGATAATACAAGAGAGGATAATGTAGGATAATACGAGAGGATAATGTAGGATAATACAAGAGAGAATAATGTAGGATAATACAAGAGAGAATAATGTAGGATAATACAAGAGAGGATAATGTAGGATAATACACTCACTCATCCACCATACTCACTCATCCACTACGCTCACTCATCCACTACGCTCACTCATCCACTACGCTCACTCATCCACTACGCTCACTCATCCACCACACACTCATCCACCACAAACTCATCCACCACACTCACCCACCACACATCCACCACACTCATCCACCACACTCACTCATCCACCACACTCACTCATCCACCACAATCATCCACCACACTCACTCATCCACCACACTCACTCATCCACCACACTCATCCAGCACACTCACTCATCCACCACACTCATCCAGCACACTCACCTACCACACACTCATCCACCACACACTCATCCACCACACTCACTCACCCACCACACTCACTCCACCACACTCACTCACCCACCACACTCACTCACCCACCACACTCATCCACCACACTCACTCATCCACCACACTCACTCATCCACCACACTCACTCATCCACCACACTCATCCACCACACTCATCCACCACACTCACTCATCCACCACACTCACTCATCCACCACACTCACTCATCCACCACACTCACTCATCCACCACACTCATCCACCACACTCATCCACCACACTCATCCACCACACTCATCCACCACACTCATCCACCACACTCATCCACCACACTCACTCATCCACCACACTCACTCATCCACCACACTCATCCACCACACTCACTCATCCACCACACTCATCCACCACTCATCCACCACACTCATCCACCACACTCATCCACCACATTCATCCCCCACACTCACTCATCCACCACACTCACTCATCCACCACATTCATCCACCACACTCACTCATCCACCACATTCATCCACCACATTCATCCACCACACTCACTCATCCACCACATTCATCCACCACACTCATCCACCACACTCACTCATCCACCACATTCATCCACCACACTCACTCATCCACCACACTCATCCACCACACTCATCCACCATACAATCACAGACGAACAACGAAACACAATTTAAACCTAACATTTCCCAGTACTGAAATGACCACATTATATTTGTCTCCACATTTCCAATGTTTTCTTTTGGATTATAAATCCAGCTTCCCCAGGAATCCATTACCCAAAAACCAGAAGGATTTAGGGACCTCTGATAGCAGACGACTCTGGGATTACCACGTTGAAAAACAAAACATTTAATCCCATAAATCCATTAATATTAGAGTCGCGACTGGTGTAATCCTGTCGAGTAATCCCCTTTCCCTCCCCCCCCCTTCCCCGTCTTTGTCGTGGATTACATTAAATCCCGAACAGGACGCCACAATGGAAAGAATTATTTGTTGTTGTTTTGTGGGGAGAATTTAGTTATATTGTGGTGATTTGTAGCCTGGTGGACGTGTGTGTGTGTGTTGAGGATGACCTTTAGTGTGTGTGTGTCAGCCAGGCTGTCTGTCAGTCAGCCACATAGAGCAGTCAGGCTGTCAGTCAGTCAGCCACTTAGTAGGTTTATCAGTCGGTCAATCTCTCAGTCATTCAATCAGTCAGCCACTTGGTAGAGCAGCCAGGATGTCAGTAAATTGAACAGAAAGTCAATCAGTCAAGCAGCCAGTCAGCCTAGAAGTCAGGTCAGGTCACCTCCCACCCATCCAGACAAGTGTTGACAGTCATCACTTCATTCACCTATTCACTATCCATTTTTTCATCTATTCACTATCTATTTATTCATTATCTGTATTCACTATCCATTTATTCATTATATGTCTATTCGATATAAATTTATCCATTATCTGCCTATTCACTATCCATTTATTCATTATATGTCTAATCGATATAAATTTTTCCATTATCTGCCTATTCACTATCCATTTGTTCATTATCTGTTTATTCACTATCCATTTATTCATTATCTGTATTCACTATCCATTTATTCATTATCTGTATTCATTATCCATTTATTCACTATCCCATCTATCCACTATCCCTCGATCCACTAATTCACTCAACTAGTCAACTGAATTGCAAATCCTCCCACTGAACCCTCTGTATACTTATCCATTCATGGATCAATCCAAAGAACTGTCCATTCCACCAATCCATCCATATACTATTCTTTCCACACACGAATCCACCCATCCTATGATCCACCCATCTTATGATTCACCCATCATATGATCCACCCATCCTATGATACACTCATCCTACAATCCACCCATCATATGATCCACCCATCCTACGACCCACCCATCATATGATCCACCCACTCAACGATCCACCCGTTCACTGATCCATTCATCAACTAATCTATCCATTTACCCAGTGACCTATCCATCCACTAAGCCACATATTAAAATGATCCACCTGATGCGCCCATCAGGTAAGATTATACCGACATACAGACACGATCAGATAATAATACTCCGAGAGTAATATTACTCTGGGAGCAGTGCTATTACAAGATCTAACTCGAGGGAGCAACGGGAGAATATTTCCATGATTGTTGATGATGGGTAATATTGTTGGTGATGAGGTAATATTGTTGGTGATGGAGTAATACTTTTTGTGACATGGTAATATTATTGGTGATGGGGTAATATTCCTGATGGAGTAATATTGTTGGTGATGAGGGTAATAGTGTTGGTGACATGGTAATATTGTTGATGGGGTAATATTGTTTTTGATGGGGTAATATTGTTAGTGTTGGGATAATATTGTTGGTGATGGAATAATATTGTTAGTGATTTGGTAATATTGTTGGCGATGGAGTAATATTGTTGTGATGAGATAATAGTGTTGGTGATGGGGTAATATTGTTGGTGATGGGGTAATATTGTTGGTGATGAGGTAATATTGTTGGTGATAGGGTAATATTGTTGTTGATGGGGTAATATTGATGGTGATGGGGTAATATTGTTGGTGATGGGGTAATATTGATGGTGATGGGGTAATATTGTTAGTGACGGGAGGTAATATTGACTTGTAAAGATGCAGTGTTTGGAATTCCGTGTGAGTCAGTCCATGTGTGAGAGAGTGAGAGAAAGAAAGAAAAAGAGAGAGAGAGATTCTTTCCTATGGCGACATTCCTGAGTATCGTTGAAAATTTTCAGTAATATTTTATTGTTTTTCGAGCCTAGTTTCATCCATGTGGAGGTTTCGAGACCTAGTTAATAGCTGAGGAGATTTCGTTCCATGGTTTCACTCCTGAGTGAGTTTCGAATAGTTTCATTAGTGGTTTCGAGCCTGTTTCATTCGCGGTGATGTTTGCAATGTTTAATCTTCATTTAGTTCCTTTGCGATGTCTCACTGTTTGAATTCCTTCTCTCTCTCTCTCTCCTCTCTCTCTCTCTCTGCTGGTCGTCTTCGCTCTTTCTCTCTCTCTCTCGTCTCTCTCTCTCATGTCTCTCTCTCTCTCTTCTCTCTCTCTTCTCTCTCTCTCTCTCTCTCTCCTCTCTTCTGTCTCTGTCTCTCTCTCTCTCTCTCTCTCTCTCTCTCTCTCTCTCTCTCTCTCTCTCTCTCTCTCTCTCTCTCTCTCTCTCTCTCTCTCTCTCTTTCTCTGCAGTTCCTCGGCTTGGCGATATTTGACGGCGTTCACTGCGTTGTTTAAGTTCCTGAACGATATTTGACATCGTTCACTACGTTAAGTTCCTGAACGATATTTTTCAGTGTTTGTCTTAATTCTGGATTTTCAATAATATTTTTTCCAGCTAGAAAAAAGCATAGTTGTCATGAATATCGTAGTCATGAATATCGTAGTCATGAATATCGTAGTCATGAATATCGTAGTCATGAATATCGTAGTCATGAATATCGTAGTCATGAATATCGTAGTCATGAATATCGTTGTTATGAATATTGTAGTCGTCAATATCATAGTCATGAATATCGTAGTCATGAATATCGTTGTCATGAATAATATTAGTCTTCATCGACATTCTATTAATTATTCATGTTATAATCAGTTCTGAGAGAAGTTATACATACAGTGTGAAGCAAAAATTATTATAACTTTTATTCGAAATTATTTCGTCCTTTCTTAGATTCCCTTAAAATTTATTATTATTATTATTATTTTATTGTTATTATTACCAACAGTATTATCCGCATCACTAACAATATTACCGCCATCAACAATATTACCCTATCACCCGTAATATTACCCCATCACCAGCAATATTACCCCATCACCAGCAATATTACCCCATCACCAGCAATATTACCCCATCACCAGCAATATTACCCCATCACCAGCAATATTACCCCATCACCAGCAATATTACCCCATCACCAGCAATATTACCCCATCACCAGCAATATTACCCCATCACCAGCAATATTACCCCATCACCAGCAATATTAGCCCCATCACCAGCAATATTACCCCATCACCAGCAATATTACCCCATCACCAGCAATATTACCCCATCACCAGCAATATTACCCCATCACCATCAATATTACCCCATCACCATCAATATTACCCCATCACCATCAATATTACCCCATCACCAGCAATATTACCCCATCACCAATAATCCCATCACCAGCATCAAGAATCTTGCGCCTGGCAGTAAATTTCACTCTTACTTTATTTTCATAAGTCTGTACTGAAATATTATTTAATATTTATATTTGCTTCAGGGAGGAGCTGAAGCCGTTGCTGTATGAGGTATATTTTTCCCGTTGTATACACACCGAGGGCAACAGTGTATTGTAATTGTGTATGACTGTGGTGTCACGCGTTGTTTATTGTAATAGCATAGTTAGTTTTGTGTTCTCCAAGAATTTAGTGTCACATAGCGGAGAGTTTCAAGCCATGACTAGTGTCACATAATGGAGAGGTTTGAATCGTAACTGGTGTCACATAATGGAAAGGTTCGAATCGTAACTGGTGTCACTTTTAATGGAGAGGTTCATATCATAACTAGTCATATAGTAGATAGATTCAAGTCTTAACTAGTACTACATAGTGGAGGGGAAAGAGGGGTTCAATAAGTGATAGTCACAAGGCGTTCTTTTCTAAAACCAGGTTGTAAACACATCAGTCACAAGTAGTTTTCAAAGCATTCAGTCATTCTTTGTGAGAATAGCCTCAACATATGTCAGTGTCCGGCATTAGTCGTTATAGGCTGGGCTTGCTGGCTCCTCACCCATGTTTTCCTTCTGTGACACGGGACTACATTATTCTCTTTCAGTAAGTGTGAAGGTAATTCCAGTTGTTCTGTAAAACCAGCTAGTAATTTTGGACTGACCTCTCCTGCCTCTACAGTCTTTCCTGCGGCCAATGATTGAAGGGAGGAGATGCACTACCTCCTGTTTTATTGCAGCATCCTGCTACCAGCCTTACCCAGTACCCGCGTCAACTTCGACATTGTTCTTGCAGCTGGCCAAGAGGCTGTTTTTCAGGATCTTTGACTTTCAGTAAAGCAGCAAGAGGGGCTGCCAGCGTGCAGGCTTTCTCTTGATTGCTGGATGCAACAGTCTAATCCTTCTGGGTTAGTGGATCATGTCCTCTGGCCAATACTCCAGTCAATCTTTAACCACAGACCAACGTACCTTTTTGTGTCTGCTTCCCACCACGGTACCAGTCGTCGATAAGCTGGTCTGTGAAGATTCCAGTTGACAGAGGGATGCCTTTTGTACCTCTGTCAAGCCTTGTATTTCGTATTAGCGCTGCCTCACGACACAGACAGCCAAACCAAGACTCCTCTCACGGCTTAGTTCTTCAGCAGAGACAATATTTGTTTGGCAGCCTTCATGCGTTCTGCCTTTTGCGATGCTTCGTTTTCAATTTATTAATTTCTCGTGTATTTATGTTTTCTTTGCTGCATATCCAACAATCAGAAGGCCCAATATTATGTTATTTCTGCTCACTGTTTTTTTTTACTTCTAAGTTCTTCCTTGTAGGTTTTAACGTTGATATGTCACATGTTTCACTCTTGCGATCAGTAGCCACATCTGGTGCTGTGACTCTTGAAATGTTTGCTTCATTACTTGTGATATTTGGTAATCCGATGTTCTCCGCGGAAAATTCTGATACCAGTCTTCCAGTTTCAGCCTCGAGAGGTAACTGCATATCTGCAATCGCGTATTTGTAGCCAGAGTGGCAGAGTTATGCTCGTGTTGGCCATTTTTGTAATTGATTTGTAAGAAATAATTCAAGTTCCAGGTAACTATAGCCCTCCTACCTGGATCCCATTTCAACTGTCTTTTAAAAATTGTAAAAAAAGGTGGAAGTAAATGGTATAAAATACCGACACAAGGGGGAAAATAAACACATAAGCAGTATAATGGGATCCTTTATTGACAACGTTTCGCCCACATAGTGGAATTTATCAGGTAACAAACAGATCTGTTTGTGACTTGATAAAGCCCACTGTGTGGGCTTTATCAAGTCACATTGTAAAAAAGGTGCTTTCTAATGCCTTTTTAAGCACATTTTTTGGGTAATTTGAAATTATGGCATTTTTTTTCCTTTGTACTGGTAGTGAGAAATCTTCTGCATCCTTGTACGGTTGTTTGGTTAATGGGGTTTAAAAAGTATATAGACTACATGAGGACCATTAAGGCTGCGTGTAACCTGTTCACCACCTGTTCAAAATATTTTTATCCCTTAAAATGGAGATCAAATTAGTCTCTCATTGTTTATACACCTGGCTGTGACTCGACCCCGTGCAACCACAAATAGGTGTGTACCTCTCAGTGTAAATACACACTCATACACCTCTCAGTGTAAATACACACTCATACACCTCTCAGTGTATATACACCACGAGTCATACACCTCTCAGTGTATATACACCACGAGTTATACACCTCAGTGTATATACACCACGAGTCATACACCTCTCAGTGTATATATACTGCGAGTCATACACCTCTCTGTATATACACCACGAATCATACACCTCTCAGTGTATATACACCATGAGTCATACACCTCTCAGTGTATATACACCACGAGTCATACACCTCTCAGTGTATACTATTCTCCTATACATATACTATCGCATCCTTTCACACCGTATTTCTTTATTTCTTTCAAAGAAAGAAGAATACTTTCCTCCAGTCTGTCTCCGTATTTTTTTTCATTAATCTGAAATGAATAATATTGCACAATTTCCAACTTTAAGTTATTGTTTCATTTTTTAAGTTGTTTGTGTTATTGTAAAGTTTTCTATGGTAATTTTTGGTCACGTGATTTGTTTAATGTTTCAGCGTCCTTGTGAAAACTGAGTCACAATACCATGACTGGAACAATTCACACCTAACCCACAATACCATGACTGGAACAATTCACACCTAACCCACAATACCGTGACTGGAACAATTCACACCTAACCCACAATATCGTGACTGGAACAATTCACACCTAACCCACAATACCATGACTGGAACAATTCACACCTAACCCACAATACCATGACTGGAACAATTCACACCTAACCCACAATACCATGACTGGAACAATTCACACCTAACCCACAATACCATGACTGGAACAATTCACACCTAACCCACAATATCGTGACTGGAACAATTCACACCTAACCCACAATACCATGACTGGAACAATTCACACCTAACCCACAATACCGTGACTGGAACAATTCACACCTAACCCACAATATCATGACTGGACCAATTCACACCTAACTCCACAATACCATGACTGGAACAATTCACACCTAACCCACAATACCATGACTGGAACAATTCACTACCTCAATCAGCTGAACAATTCAACTAACCCACAATCATGACTGGAACAATTCACACCTAACCCACAATACCATGACTGGAACAATTCACACCTAACCCACAATATCGTGACTGGAACAATTCACACCTAACCCACAATACCATGACTGGAACAATTCACACTTAACCCACAATACCGTGACTGGAACAATTCACACCTAACCCACAATATCTGACTGGAACAATTCACACCTAACCCACAATACCATGACTGGAACAATTCACACTAACCACAATACTCTGAACATCACACCAACCCACAAAACCATGACTGGAACAATTCACACCTAACCCACAATACAATGACTGGAACAATTCACACCTAACCCACAATACCGTGACTGGAACAAGTCACTGTTTATAGAGGAAACCTCAGAGACTTAGACAACGTTTCGGTCCTCACTGACCAATTAGTCTCGCTCGATAATGTTCAGGACTTACCGAAAGGTCCCCTTCCTCGAATCAAACCTGATTGTCTCCCATTCCCCATGCACTGCTTAACCCCATGGTGACTTAACACTTTCAATAATAATATAATAATAATTACAATAACAACAACAATATTAATAATAATAATAACAACAATAATAATAAAAATAATGACAGTAATAGCAATAATCATAATATTAATAATCATAATATAATAATAGTAATAATAATGATAATAATAATGTATTTAGGTTAGTGAACAGACGTTTCGAAATTTTTGGGGACGAAGTGACTTCTCAGTGCATAAAGTTTCGCTCTCTTTCTAGAGCTTAATTTTCTAATGACAAAGCAAAACATAATTAAAGCTCTATACAGAGCGAAACATAATTTGAAGCTACACAGAGCGAAACATAACTTAAAGCTCTGCTCTTAGCGAACCATAACTTAAAGCTCTGCACTTTGCGAACCATAACTTAAAGCTCTGCTCTTAGCGAAACATAACTTAAAGCTCTGCTCTTAGCGAACCATAACTTAAAGCTCTGCTCTTAGCGAACCATAACTTAAAGCTCTGGACTTTGCGAAACATAACTTAAAGCTCTGCACTTTGCGAAACATAACTTAAAGCTCTGCTCTTAGCGAAACATAACTTAAAGCTCTGCTCTTAGCGAACCATAACTTAAAGCTCTACATAAAGCGAAACGTGACACTTGATAAACCATCTACAGTGTTGCCAGTGTTCTTGTCACCACCAGTGTTGCCAGTGTTCTTGTCACCACCAGTGTTGCCAGTGTTCTTGTCACCACCAGTGTTGCCAGTGTTCTTGTCACCACCAGTGTTGCCAGTGTTCTTGTCACACCAGTGTTGCCAGTGTTCTTGTCACCACCAGTGTTGCAGTGTTCTTGTCACCACCAGTGTTGCCAGTGTTCTTGTCACCACCAGTGTTGCCAGTGTTCTTGTCACCACCAGTGTTGCCAGTGTTCTTGTCACCACCAGTGTTGCCAGTGTTCTTGTCACCACCAGTGTTGCCAGTGTTCTTGTCACCACCAGTGTTGCAGTGGCCGCCACATTAATGTTATTTTCCTCATTCAGTTACAAAATGTCTGGGTTTTAACTTTAGCAAATCTGGTCAACTCATTCATGTTTCTGTTTATCTCACTCAGATCATTCTCTTTCTCTATTACTCAGATCATTCTCTTTCTCTATTACTCAGATCATTCTCTTTCTCTATTACTTAGATCATTCTCTTTCTCTATCACTCAGATCATTCTCTTTCTCTATCACTCAGATCATTCACTTTCTCTATCACTCAGATCATTCTCTTTCTCTATTACTTAGATCATTCTCTTTCTCTATCACTTAGATCATTCTCTTTCTATATCACTCAGATCATTAACTTTCTCTATCACTCAGATCATTCTCTTTCTCTATTACTTAGATCATTCTCTTTCTCTATCACTTAGATCATTCTCTTTCTCTATCACTCAGATCATTCTCTTTATCACTTAGATCATTCTCTTTCTCTATTACTTAGATCATTCTCTTTCTCTATCACTTAGATCATTCTCTTTCTATCACTCAGATCATTCTCTTTCTCTATCACTCAGATCATTCTCTTTCTCTATCACTCAGATCATTCTCATCTATGCTTTATTATATCACTCAGATCATTCTCTTCCAATGCTTCCAATATTTTACTAAACATTCACACACTTCCATCATACAACATTCACACACTTCCATCATACAACATTCACCCACTTCCATCATACAACATTCACCACTTCCATCATACAACATTCACACACTTCCATCATACAACATTCACACACTTCCATCATACAACATTCACACACTTCCATCATACAACATTCACACACTTCCATCATACAACATTCACACACTTCCATCATACAACATTCACTCACTTCCATCATACAACATTCACTCACTTCCATCATACAACATTCACCCACTTCCATCATACAACATTCACTCACTTCTATCATACAACATTCACTCACTTCCATCATACAACATTCACCCACTTCCATCATACAACATTCACCCACTTCCATCATACAACATTCACACACTTCCATCATACAACATTCACTCACTTCCATCATACAACATTCACTCACTTCCATCATACAACATTCACACACTTCCATCATACAACATTCACACACTTTCATCATACACACAACATTCATCTCATACAGTAGTGTTCTTGGCTGTGCTGACCTAAATTATCTTGCAGGTTTTACCTCGGTATTTTCCAGTTTGCACAAGAGTTTTGTACTCTGTCAACGCTACTTCTTGCGCTGAATGGCCCACACGGGTTTAGCGACTCGTATTAAGTAATGAGGAAGTTGTATAAATCATTGAAGACAAATACTGATTTCTACAGAGTAGCGTCCACTTTCAGCTAGTTTGAGTTTCAACAGTTTCTATTTTTTTAGATAAGTCCTGCGTTGAGAGGCTCTGTCTAGAGAGCTTTTTTATATATATATATACAGTGGAACCTCTGTGTTTGAACTTAATTGGTTCCTAGATGGTGTTGGAACTGCGAAAAGTTCGCTGTCCGAAACAGTGTTTCCCAGGCTTGGATTTATCAGCCTCACACACTGGAGGATGTTGAACTGGCTCATCCAAAAGTTTCTTGAGAGTTAGGTCAGTGTCAGAGGTCACTTCAAAGCACTTTTGAAACAGAACTTTCCTGTAAAGTTTTTTTACAAGTGAATTTTAAAATAATCAGCGCCTTCGAACTCCAGAAAAACGTTCAAAGACCCAGTCATTTTTTTTTCTGAACAAAAATTTTCGGAGGTCTGGTACGTTCGAACACCGAGGTTCTTTTGTTTCCGCGTTGCGTTACTTCCATGCGTGTACTCACGTAATTGTGGTTGCAGGGGTCGATACTCAGCTCCTGGCCCCGCCTAGCGTGTGTGAGTGTGCAAATGTATAATGGAGTTAAGACAAGTTGTTTCGTTATCTTAACTTGCTGTTGGAGTGTGAGCAAAGTAATATTTAAGAAGGGATTAGGGGGAACCCACTCAGCTGGACTTGGCTCCTGGAGGGGGTCAAGTGCCTGCACTCTGATGGCAACCATAGAAGCTGATGCGCACTGTGCCTGTCACTGAGTGCATCCATGCGTCGTGTTCTCACCCACGCTAACAACAACACACCGTGCACAAGCTTCCATCGGGCCAACGTTTCCCTCTGTGTGGAGCTTTAAGATATACAAAGAGCGAAACGTTGTCTTGTTCGGCAGCATGTTTCATCCTCACTCTGCGAACGTATCATCCACTTCTGTAATGATAGTTTCGACAACACACGTGAGATGAAGTTATAAGTGAAGCCGCCATCTTCTCTCCTGTTCACTACACTTGCCTTTACATGCTGAGACTTGTTGTAGCACCTCAGTTTGTATCAAAACTCTGACCTGTCTAAAGTTATTTGGTGTTGCTAACACCCCACCCCCATGATGCCACCCACACTAGCACACTAACACCTACTTATTGCTAGGTGAACAGAGGCAGTACTTACTGCTAGGTGAACAAAGGCTTGCTGTATTTTAGTTCAAAATATCCTCACACTTATTTTCAAAGTTACCATGTGTGTCAGAGCGTATAGTTGTGCTCTTCTGCACGATCCTTGAAAACACACGAGGATATCTTTATTGTCACTAAATCGACCGTATTAAGGTAGGGTGACCTTAGAGAAGAAAACACATTCACCATCACTCATTCAATAGCCGTGTTGCTAGGAGTGCGTGAGCATCACTTCAAAATTCATTAATAATTTTTTATATTTCTAAATATTTTTGAAACTCAGCTGTGCGAAGTTAATGTGTATTATTATTATTATTATTATTATTATTAGTATTATTATTATTATTAATTTATTATTATTATTATTGCTATTTTTATTTTTATTATTATTATTATGGAGAAGTGCTGAACGCAATAGGGTCATATAGAGCGTAGAGACTGGGAGGTACTAAGGTTTGATCCGAGGAAGGAAGGAAGGAGTAGCTCCAATTCCTTGGATGAAGAGCTTTTCACATGCTTTCAAGCACGCCACTTGAAGGGGGTTCAAGTGGAGTACACTCGAGGTATTTCTGTAAGTGTCTTCTGTATGTTAGTGTCATAATCACGTACCACTGATCCTTGTCTGTGTCACAATCACGTACCACAGGTCCTTGTCCCTCTTAGTGTGTTATAATCACGTACCACTGGTCCTTGTCTCTGTTAATGTGTCATAATCACGTACCACTGGTCTTTGTCTCCGTGTCACAATCACGTACCACATGTCCTTGTCCCTCTTAGTGTGTTATAATCACGTACCACTGGTCCTTGTCTCAGTGTGTTATAATCACGTACCACTGGTCCTTGTCTCAGTTAGTGTGTTATAATCACGTACCACTGGTCCTTGTCTCAGTTAGTATGTTATAATCACGTACCACTGGTCCTTGTCTCAGTTAGTGTTATAATCACGTACCACTGGTCCTTGTCTCAGTGTGTTATAATCACGTACCACTGGTCCTTGTCTCAGTTAGTGTGTTATAATCACGTACCACTGGTCCTTGTCTCAGTTAGTGTGTTATAATCACGTACCACTGGTCCTTGTCTCAGTTAGTGTGTTATAATCACGTACCACTGGTCCTTGTCTCTGCGTTACTAGTCTTTAACGTCTACTGTATCCCACTGTCCTCAGTTCTAACACCAATCTTGTTGAGAACCTTTGGTTCTTCATCATTATTTCCTTGATGAGGTGCGGGTTCCATGCTGGTGCATCATACTCCATGGTGGGCCCGAGAACCGATGTGTATGTCCTTAGTGAATCTTCGTTGAGGTTCCTGAGAGCAGTTTTTAGGCGAGTTAGTCTTGCATGTTTGGCTGAAGTTATGTGTGTATGTAGGTACTTCTGGTGATATGTTTGGTGTAATGTGTACTACCGAATGCTTCTTGCACGGCTAGTAGTGTCCGATCTTCTCTCTCTCCCTCCTTTTTTTTACTGCTTCGCACTTTTATGATTGAGATCAAGTAGCCACTTTCTTGATTATCTCTCCAGCCTGTTCAAATCTTATTATAGCTTCTCCATGTCGTCTTATCTTCCTCATTAATTTCACATCATATTGTGAGACATAGAATTCAGCTTCCACAGGAAGATTACATATATGAGGAACAACAGGGATCGAAGCACTGATCCTTGGGGCATCCCAATCGTCACTCTCACTCCGACAACCTCATGTACAAAGTTAGGGAAGTTTATTGGGGAGACATTTTTTCCACCAGGGTTTGATAAAGCTTCCCTGGTGGGCGAAACGTTTCCTTAATAAAGTTATCTAGCATTGTATTGTGCACAGAATGCACCACTTTTATTCTGTATCACAACCACACTGTGTTCTTCTATAATCAACCCAAAGCCCGGTAGCTACTGCTGTTATAGATGTCAAGGCCCCCACGCCTATTATGAAGATACACTGCCTGTTATAAACGTCAACCAGTCAGGGTGAGGGGGTTGAACTCCAAACTAGGTGACTTTATACTTACACCCAGGTCTGGAGGTCAGTCCCTCACTAGCCGCTAGATGATTAATATAAACTGAGTTCCGTCTCGAGTACTTGAACTATCGCCAGTGAGCGTACTCATTCTTGCGCTCTCTTGTAACGTAATACCTTCAGTGGTGTCTTCCAACTATGACCATAATTTTTAAAGGGATAGACCGGTAAGCCAGCGGAAGGCCTCAGTCAGATGACCAAAAGCTCCAACGGCGGGTCATCTGACTAAGACTCACGTCAGGAAACACTTGTTCTGTTTCCTGACAAACCTTACCTAACCTAACATTTTGTATACAAGCGTCCCTTATATACAAGTGTTTTGTGTACAAGTGTCTCTTATATATGAGGCCCCCCCCCAAGGGAGGTTCCTTGAAGCCGGTGAATGGCTTTTGATTCAGGGAATTGGACATGTTCTCTCCTTCCTTGGATCAAACCTGAATGCCTCTCATTTCTCAGAGGAGTTGTATGACCCCCCTACAAGTTTAGCGCTTCCCTATGAATGCAATAATAGTTATATTCAAGGTATATAACTATTATTGCATTACTTTCCCAGTTATATTAGCATGGTATTCTTCTGTCCTCTTACCCCTGCCACTCTTATACTTTGTATATAACTCCCCTGTTACCCCTGCCACTCTTATACTTTGTATATAACTCCCCTGTTACCCCTGCCACTCTTATACTTTGTATATAACTCCCCTGTTACCCCTGCCACTCTTATACTTTGTATATAACTCCCCTGTTACCCCTGCCACTCTTATAGTTTGTATGTACCTCCCTTGTTACCCCTACCTCTTATAGTTTGTATATACCTCCCCTGTTACCCCTACCGCTTATAGTTTGTATGTACCTCCCCTGTTACCCCTACCTCTTATAGCTTGTATATACCTCCCTTGTTACCCCTACCTCTTATAGCTTGTATATACCTCCCTTGTTACCCCTACCTCTTATAGCTTGTATATACCTCCCTTGTTACCCCTACCTCTTATAGTTTGTACATACCTCCCCTGTTACCCCTACCTCTTATAGTTTGTACATACATTCCCTGTTACCTCAAGCGCTCTTATATTTTGTATACATGTTTTGTGGAGTACATCACTGTAAGAGATACTTGCTTACAGTCGAGGGAGATACGACCTTCTCATTTCTCTTGTCTTGTTTCCCTTGTTCTACCACAGACCTTGTGGAGATTTGTGAGACAAGTCTCACTATCTCTAAACCCATGTTGATTATCTCTTATGCATCGTTTTTTCTTTCAAGTTGCTCGACTATTATCTTGCGCATTATCTTCGCGAGTATCTTTATTTACTAGTCAGCTAAACTGGTCTACACTCTGCTGCTTCCTGTTCCCCCGTCTTGTATACTGGGATACTGGGATTACCTTTGTGTGTGTGTGTGTGTGTGTGTGTGTGTGTATGTGTGTGTGTGTGTTTCATTATGGGGCAGCCCAGGACCGGGGTCATTACACTCTGAATCATCCGATATCAGTTCTACCCGAAGCGGGTCATCTCAGAAGACAGGGTCGTCCCAGACAGGGTCGTCCCACACAGTGTCATCTTAGAAAGGGTCGTCCCAGACAGGGTAGTACCACACAGTGTTGTCCCAGACAGGGTAGTCCCACACAGTGTTGTCCCAGACAGGGTAGTCCCACACAGTGATGTCCCAGACAGGGTAATCCCACACAGTGTTGTCCCAGACAGGGTAGTCCCACACAGGGTAGACCCACACAGTGTCGTCCCAGACAGGGTCGTCAAAGACAGAGTTATCTGGTCGTCATTCTGAATATGTTTTTTATTTTTCCAATGATTAGGTCTTTATAATTAATAATAATAATAATTTTAATGTAATTAATAAAAAATATAAATTTTACTAATCATTATATTAAATAATAATAATAATAATAATAATAATAATAATAATAATAATAATAATAATTTATTATTATTATTATTATTATTATTATTATTATTATTATTATTATTATTATTATTATTATTATTATTATTATTATTATTATTATTATTATTATTATCTTTATGTTTTCTTATTAATCAGTTTCTTATTTTCTCTTATTTTCCTGTTATTTTATGGTTCCTGTTATGTTATAGTTCCTGTTAGCCTATGGTTCCTGTTTTTTATAGTTCCTGTTGTGTTATAGTTTCTGTTTTATAGTTCCTGTTTTTCTATATTCTTATTATTTTCCTTATTCTTTTTATTCTTCCTTTTCTGTCCTTATTCAAAATGCTGATGGTGATAATTATTATTATTATTATTGTTTTATAGTTCCTGTTGTTTTATAGTTCCTGTTGTTTTATAGTTCCTGTTGTTTTAAAGTTCCTTTTGTTTTATAGTTCTTGTTTTTTAGTTCCTGTTGTTTTATAGTTCCTGTTTTATAGTTCCTGTTGTTTTAAAGTTCCTTTTGTTTTATAGTTCCTTTTGTTTTATAGTTCCTTTTGTTTTATAGTTCCTTTTGTTTTATAGTTCCTGTTGTTTTATAGTTCCTGTTGTTTTATAGTTCCTGTTTTATAGTTCCTGTTTTATAGTTCTTGTTGTTTTATAGTTCTTGTTGTTTTATAGTTCTTGTTGTTTTATAGTTCTTGTTGTTTTTATAGTTCCTGTTGTTTTATAGTTCTTGTTGTTTTATAGTTCCTGTTGTTTTATAGTTACTGTTGTTTTATAGTTCCTGTTGTTTTATAGTTCCTTTTGTTTTATAGTTCCTTTTGTTTTATAGTTCCTTTTGTTTTATAGTTCCTTTTGTTTTATAGTTCCTGTTGTTTTATAGTTCCTGTTGTTTTATAGTTCCTGTTGTTTTATAGTTCCTGTTGTTTTATAGTTCCTGTTGTTTTATAGTTCTTGTTGTTTTATAGTTCCTGTTGTTTTTATAGTTCCTGTTGTTTTATAGTTCCTGTTGTTTTATAGTTCTTGTTGTTTTTAGTTCTTGTTTTTAGTTCCTGTTGTTTTTATAGTTCCTGTTGTTTTATAGTTCCTGTTGTTTTATAGTTCTTGTTGTTTTATAGTACCTGTTTTTTATAGTTTCTGTTGTGTTACAGTTCCTCTTGCCTCATAGTTCCTATTTTTTATAGTTCCTGTTGTGTTATAGTTCACGTTATAGTGAATATGATCACTATCATTGTAACATATCTTTAATAATAATAATAATGATAATAATAGTAAACTTATACGGATCATACATAACCTACGGAACTTTGTATATATTCTGATGAGTGTCTCTGTTTTGATGTGTATGAAGCCTTAGGTAATTCTCGACGCAGAAGCCTCGTCACTCCTGACTCTCCCACTGACACAGCACAGTTTCTGATGACACGGTAGGTTCTTCACCTAGTTAAGGGGCGTCTTTCCTGCCACCAGTATTGACGGTCACCTAGCGCTCAGGAGTACCTACGGGTCATGGGCATGACGGTACTTAACATCATCTGCGGCGTCGTTAGGTACCGTCATGTTCATGACCCGGAGCTGAAGTTTCTTTCTGTTTATGAAAATGTTATTGTAATGTTCTAATATTTGTGACCGTAATGTTTATGACATTTGAATAAGCTATACCGGTTAGTTAGGTCTAAAAAGCAAGGGACTTTTCTGCCGAATAAGCAGAGTGAAAAAATTTTTCTGGCACAAATCTGCGAGAATCATTCTAAGCATAAGGAAAAATATATATATATCATTGATTTTAAGTGATATTAAATAAACTTAAATTAATCTATGTTATACTTAGTAGAATTTGGCTAACAAAAATTACGCTTGGTTTGGTTAGGTGAGGTTTCTTAGTTAAGGTTGGTCAAAAAAAAAAAATTGTACTTCACCGTCAGTGAAAAAAATATATCTTTGAATCTGTATAAAAAATTGGGAAAAGTCCAAATTTTAAGAAGAGTCCGGCCTGTTGAAGATCAGTTTAGGTACGATATATATACGTATTTGTAATTACGTGTGTGTGTGTAGTTGAAGAATAATAATGACATCAGTAAGAGAACCTCTGCTTGACGAAGAAGAAGAAGAATTATGATGATAATGGTATACAATTCCGACAAGTTGATAAGACACATGTGCAACACTTTGGTATCTTTATATCCGAAATGTTTCGCCTGCACAGTAGGCTTCTTCAGTCGCACACAGCGGTGATTAAATTTGGAGACAGGAGAAACGGTGGAGAGGTAAAGATGTGATCAGTCTTGAAGTACTGTTGAGGCGGTCAGTCTCTCAGCCTTGACTAGCGTCCAACTCCAAGTAAAAATAAGAAAAAGAACAAGGAGGAGAGGAAGAAGAAGATGATGGAGAAGAAGAATTTATTCGTATTAGTTATCAGGGAGGGTTAATGGCCTCGCTTAGCCCATGACAGCCACGCAGTGTGGGTTATTTCCACTGTTTTGCGTGGGTCTTTTTCCCAGGAAGTGACCTACAGTAGTGGGTCTCTTCCTGGGCCGGACCTACAGTGGTCTGCTGAGGACCATAACAGTTCACTAATACCCGGGTATCTACTGGTGGGTAACCTGGGCACCAGGTGTTAGGAGACTTGCCCATACTTCCTGCCTCCTCACCAGAGGTGCAACCCCAGTAACTGGAGGCACATTTTTTGGGCCCTGAAGCTTGAACTGTTATGGGGCCCCTTAGAAACCCCTTCTCATACAGTAGACCCAAAAATGTTAAGCAATGTAGACTAAAGTCGTTTCTGGGGGGCCCTCCGTAATTAGGGGCCCTGAAGCTTAAGTTTCATTACTTAGTAGATCCGCCCCTGGGCACGAGTAAGTGGGGCTCATTAACACTGTTACAAACCTGGTACCGACGATGAACCTACGATAAGACCTTCGTGACAGTGGCTACTCTGCCTGACGTAGGTTAAGACCTACGGAAAGTGCCTATGCTGCTTTCGTAGGTTAAGGCCTACGTAACAGTGCATACGCCGCCTGACGTAGGAGCTTCACTGCAGTGCCTACGCTGTCTGACGTAGGTTAAGACCTCTGCAGTGCCTACGCTGCATGACGTAGGTTAAGACCTACGGAAAGTGCCTACGCTGCCTTTCGTAGGTTAAGACCTACGTAACAGTGCATACGCCGCCTGACTTAGGTTAGGACCTTCACTGCAGTGCCTACGCTGCCTGATGTAGGTTAAGACCTACGGAACAGTGCCTACGCTGCCTGAAGTATGTTAAAATCTTTGTTGCCTGACGTAGTACATGACCTGCATGCTTGGCTGATGCCTACTGATGTCATACTGTTGTTCTTATCTTACCTTGGTTTTATTGTAACATAAAGTCTTGTTCTGTTACAAGTATTATCATGTGGGGTTCTTGGAGTTAAAAGATAGTCAAGGGAAACTCACGGATGGATGGTGACAGATATATTGGGTAAGCGAGGAGAGATATCCCCAGCCACCTGTATCGCCTAGGCCTACCTCGAGGGTCATAGAGAGTGGGTGCTTGGGGAAACGTCCTACATGCGCAACGCGTGACGTCAGAGATGACGTCACACGTAGCTATGCTAGGGATCTTAAATATAAATATAGCTGGTACTACACACACATGATATATTTGACAGTATATAATACCGATAAATAAGACACGTGTGCAACACGTCTTTATTGACGAGTTATAGGTTAATGGACTGAATATCTTACGCAAACTCTTCAAGATGCCGAACTAATTCCTTAAGTGGAAGTGACCTGACTACCTGGAGTTTACCTGGAGAGGGTTAACTCCAGGTGGTCGGATCTAAGCCGTGGAGTGATGGACCTGCCTCGCATGGGTCAGTAGGCCTGCTGCAGTGTTCCTTTATTCTTATGTTCTTAAGACTAAGGGACTGAATACCTCAATGCTTTTTCTACTATCTCCAGTGTGATAGTCACCTCTGTATCCGACTGAAGAAGCCTGCTACTCAGGCTTAAGATAGTAAAGCTACTTCATTGTTGCACAGGTGTCTTGTTCACCACAGAGTCACTGGCCTTGTGTATAAGGTGTCCTGCTATGTGATGAACGCTACCCTCTCTGCCCTCACTACTAACTCACGAAACCTCACACAAAACTCTCGTAACATTTATGACGCCTATATAGGCGAAACGTCTCAATGGAACCGATATAACACCTGTATAAGCGAAACGTCTCTGTGGAACAATTATAACTGTTCCAAATTATTCTCTTCAATTAAGACAATAGTCAGTACAGACTTTGGTGAAACTTCGACCCCCGTCAACACTGATTTAAATTTATCATTATTTATTTATTTATATATATATATATATATATATATATATATATATATATATATATATATATATATATATATATATATATATATATATATATATATATGCGAATAGGTAAAACTTGCTATTTTGGCTTAAATAGCAACGTTCTTCTTGCCGAATAAGGCAAAGAAAATTTGTGTATGCAATAGTTTCGCAAAATCATTCTGAACCTAACGAAAAATATATTTTATTGTGTTTGTTTATTATTAAATTGTTGTAAACTTATCTAAAATATATTTACTTGATTAGGTTAAATTAAATTGCTTGTTATAATAGGTTAGGTAAGTTTTCTAAGGTCCTTTTGTACAAAAATTTTAATTTTTACATTAGCATAAATGAAAAATAGATCTTCAAACGTATAAGAGAAATTTTGTAAATGACTTAATTTAAATGAGTTCTTGCTAATTGACCAATTTTACCTATTCGGCACATATATATATATATATATATATATATATATATATATATATATATATATATATATATATATGTCGTGCCTAATAGGTAAAACTGGTCAATTAGCAAGAACTCATCTAAAATTAAGTCCTTTCTAAAATTTTCTCTTATACGTTTGAAGATATATTTTTCCATTTATGTTAATGTAAAAATTTATAATTTTGCACCAAAAGAAACTTAGAAAACTTACCTAACCTTATTATAACAAGAGTAATTTAATTTAGCCTAACCTAACTAAATATATTTTTATTCATTTACAATAATTTAATAATAAACAAACACAATGAAATATATTTTTTTCATTAGGTTCAGAATGATTTTTGAGAGATTATTGCATACACAAATTTTAGCTTGTCTTATATGGCAAGATGAGCGTTGTTATTTAAGCCAAAATCGTAAGTTTTACCTAATCGGACTACATATATATTGTGTGTGTATATATATATATATATATATATATATATATATATATATATATATATATATATATATATATATATATATATATATATATTATGTGTGTGTGTACTCACCTATTTGTGGTTGCAGGGGTCGAGACTCAGCTCCTGGCCCCGACGTGTATGTGTGCGCGTATGTACCATAACTCACATTAACAGAACAACTCACAGCATGTGAATGAATGGTTCAGAGAACCGACGAGTTGGTAAATTAGACACATATGCAACACTTGGGTATCTTTATTGAGGAAACGTTTCGCCACACAGTGGCTTCATCAGTCCATACAAAGGAGAATCGTGAAGAACAGGAGGAGTGTGAGGTTGTCAGGCCCTCCCTCTGCTCATATGCTGTTATTCTATTCAAGATTGATGGACTGACAACATCGTCTCAAGATTGAGGGCCTGACAACCTCACACTCCTCCTGTTCTTCACGATTCTCCTTTGTATGGACTGATGAAGCCACTGTGTGGCGAAACGTTTCCTCAATAAAGATACCCAAGTGTTGCATATGTGTCTAATTTACCAACTCACAGCATCAACACTAAAGCTCATGACATCAACATAACTCACATCACCACAACTTACAACATCAGCACCACAACTCACATCTACACTGCTTACATCAACACCATAACTCACAAAATCAACACCATAACTCACAAAATCAACACCATAACTCACAAAATCAACACCATAACTCACAAAATCAACACCATAACTCACAACATCAAGACCATAATTCACAACATCAACACGACTCACAACATCAACATAATTCACATCACCACAACTCACAACATCAACACACTACGGTACAGTAGAGAAGGCAACATTTCTCCCCACTACTTCAACAAGGTGTGGACAGCGTTCTACCGACATTCTCGTAGGAATAACTGCACTGTCCAGCACGATGCCTGCCAGACAAGATGACAATTCTACGGAGTATATTGTTTTTTGTCAATAAGATATCACAGGCCTAGTGTATTACATGTTACGCGTTATTCGCGTTAGTCACTAGTGTCACGGCATTGGTTTCACGCGTTGCTAGTGTTACACGTTACTGCTGTCATGTCATTGGTAAACGTCTAGCGTTGCTTTACACGTCACTTGTCATATCATTGGTAAACGTCTAGCGTTGCGTTACGTATCACTGTTGTCATGTCATTAGCTAACGTATAGCATTACGTCACACGTCACTGTTGTCATGCCATTGGTAAACGTCTAGCGTTACGTTACACGTCACTTGTCATATCATTGGTAAACGTCTAGCGTTGCGTTACGTGTCACTGTTGTCATGTCATTAGCTAACGTATAGCGTTACGTTACATGTCACTGTTGTCATGTCATCGGTAAACATCTAGCGTTACGTTACATGTCACCGTTGTCATATCGTTAGTTAGCGTCTACCGATACGTCACTGTTGTCATGTCACTAGTCAGAATGTACCTTCGTCTATGCCATCCGTCCCAAGGTGCCACTCTAAACAGTCGACTAGCACCCAGGTGCCTGTTTAATACTAGGTAAACAGGTGTAAGAAGACTAACACCCTGATAACTAAATTATAAAGTGAACAAGGACACTAGGTGTAAGGAGACTAATACCCGGGTATCTGTGTAATACTAGGGGACCAGAGACTCCATACATCGCGCCCTGCCTGGGAATCTAACCCGGGTTCATAAGAACATAAGAACGGAGGAACACTGCAGGAGGCCTACTGGCCCATACTGGGTAGGTCCTTATCAAATCCAATCCACTAATAATACTCGTAAGCTTTGATAACCCCTTTTAACTCATGTGCAAGTCCCGCTTAAATCCAACCCCCCTCTCACTAAATCCAACCACCCCCCTCTCACTATAAATCCAACTCCTCGCACTATAAATCCAACTCCTTTCTTCCTTCATTGACTGTCATACGATCCTTAAGGAAGTTTTAATGTCAGGAAGTTACACTGGGGATAAGAGATTCACTTCTCTTGAGTCTCAGGTGTAAGAGAAGTGGAATGTGGGTGGGTGAGTGAGCGGAATATAATACACAGCTTCAAGAACAGGTATGAGGCGGTCCAGAAGGACATAAACTACTAATCCTGATATTGAAGTATTAATGTTATTGTAATCAAGAACTGTCAAAATAATCTTGAAGACGGCGTCAGGAGCCGAGACTCGACCCCCCGCGAACACAACACGGAGAGTGCAAGCTTCTCAAGTGACGTGCATTATATTTATTATTTTCATGGTTGAAGTGCAAAACCCGCAGGGGTCTACGGCGCCTGAGGAAGGAGAGGTAATCAGGTTTGATCCATAGAAGAAGAGGGAAGCTCTAATTTCTTGGAGCAAAGGTTCGAGGCAGCACTAGAGGCAGCGTCGTTAGGTGTCGATATAAAGCAGGTAGTACAGTTGATATTAACCAGGTGGTGCAGGTGATATAAACCAGGTGGTACAGTAGGGACGGCAGTACTCACCTGCAGAAGGTCGGTCGGAGTATCGGGTGCAATAAACCCAGGCGGGCCAGAGGGTTCCACCACTGCCCTCCCGCTCCTTCAGGAGGAGGTTGTTAGGTGCCTGACCCACCTCAGCCAGGCTGCGCGCCGGGTCACCGAAAATCTTCTTGGGATCCCTGTTGGTGACCCGGGAGAGGTCGACGGGCTGGTCGCTGCTCTCCACCGCCTCGCCCAGACGACGCCCGAAATCGGGCTTAAGAATGTTGTCGATGGAGAACTTGAGTGAGCGGTGGAGGGCGGCGTTGTTGGCCTGGTGGGCCACGGGGGGCGTCCGGGGCGGCCCGGGGCTCATGGCGGGGTCCGGAGGCTCCACCTTTGGGCTCGCCGCTACCTTTTCGCCGCGCTCATCATTGGCGCTGTCGTCCACGTCGATCATGGAGTCGTCTGTGTCGTTGCGAGGCGGCGGCAGCGGCGAGTGGCTGCCGACGGAGATGTCATCGTCAGCGTCACCGTCAGTGCCCTGGGAGGGCTCTGACCGCGTGTCCATGGTCTCTGAAGTGTCACACATCACGCCGCTCTAACCGCACTATTCACCTAACAACCCGCTAATTACACTTTCTGCAGTAATTACCGTCTCGTTACAACAACTCGAGGTTAAACCACGAGTTTTTCTTTAGCATCGGCCGCGTGCAGGAGCCATGAGGCCGGTGGCAGCGTCGTGGGCACCAGCCTCCAGCGTGGACAACGCCGTTTGTCCGTCGGAACGCGCACTTCCGAATTACATCGGGGTCGGTTCGCACCTTGCAATTAGCAGCACTTGCAGGCAGAATACATGATTGAGGGCGAGGAGGAGCGAGGCCCAGTGTTTGCGAGGTGCCGGGGATAGTGTCACTCGCGGAGGCCAGCAGGCCGTGCCATCGTCCCCTGGGAGTTGTTATCGTCGCCACTAACACATCCTCAACGCCCGCGATCACACTACAAATTACCCGGCCCACCCACCAATCACTGATGACGTCACTGCGCAGCCCGGCCCCGCCCCAAGGCAACCACCACGTGACGACTACCAATCATTAATCGCCCTTTGATACTGGGAGGAGTCGACTTGTCTGCATGACCAATCCGGCATGTCGGAAGGACAGACTCCGCCCCTCTCCAGATAGTGTTTCGCTCTGGCCGACAGGGAGATTACAGTAGGCTAGATGATGGCGGGTAAGCTACGCACACACCACTGTCAGCTTCATAATGGCCATAATTGGTCTCTATTTTCACCGCTATCCTCATAAATCGAGGGTGTCGCTGCTAACAAGGGCGACTGACGGCCTTACTGCACCCCGGACCAGATGTGACGCTAGGGGGCGGGGAGACTGCTGGAGTTTTAAGGGAGGAAGTAGGCGAAGAAAACTCTACTTGGCTACAGACACAATAATGTTGATTTTGCGTTGTCGAGAACTCTATTGAAAGGCGCGGGCAGCTGACCCCGTAGGGCGAGTCACTCGTCTAACTGTAAGAGATTCAGCTGACCAGGAGCTCTTCCTGTGAGTACTTGTCAATTGCAATGTTTGACTGCAGGAGCTATAAGACAGGAAGACTGTGTTTTCTGGAGTTATAACCTGGAAAAACTGAGTTATCAGCAACTATAACCAAGAAAGACTCGGGTTTCACGGTTATACCTAAGAAAGACTGGGGTTTCTACAGTTATACCCAACAAAGACTGGGGTTTCTACAGTTATACCCAACATACTGGAGTTTCTTCTGTAGTTATAACCAAGAAAGACTGGGGTTTCTACAGTTATACCCTACAAAGATTGGGGTTTCTTTAGTTATACCCAACAAAGACTGGGGTTTCTACAGTTATACCCACCAAAGACTGGGGTTTCTACAGTTATAACCAAGAAAGCCTTGGGTTGCTGTAGATATAGTCGGGAAAGTTTGGGGTTTCTATAGTTAAATCCGGGAAAGACTGGGCTTTGAGAGGCAGGGAGTGTGGGATGGTAGCTGGAACAGGTGGGTTGTTATGGACTCAGTCTGGATAGTTAGGAACAGTGGCTAGGGGCTGCTGGGTAGTGAAAGGCGGTGGCTGAGAGGAACTGGATGGTGAGGAATAGTGGCTAAGAGGCGCTGGACATACGCGAGAGAAAACTGAGTAGTGAAGAACAGTGGCTAGAAGCATCTGGCAGAGAGGCAAGAGCTAGATGTAGCTGGGTACTGAGGGACGGTTGCTAGGGACAGCTGGGTACTGAGGGACGGTGGCTAGGGACAGCTGGGTACTGAGGGACGGTGGCTAGGGACAGCTGGGTACTGAGGGACGGTGGCTAGGGACAGCTGGGTACTGAGGGACGGTGGCTAGGGACAGCTGGGTACTTAGGGACGGTGGCTAGGGACAGCTGGGTACTGAGGGACGGTGGCTAGGGACAGCTGGGTACTGAGGGACTGTGGCTAGGGACAGCTGGGTACTGAGGGACGGTGGCTAGGGACAGCTGGGACGATGGTTATTGACGGCTTAGTGAGGTACGGTAACTAGGAGCAGCTGGTATTGTGGCTAGGATCAACTGGGATGGTGGCTAGAGAATTTTCTTCATTCTTCCTTCTCTTGGAGGAGACTTTCTCAAGGAATGTGTATGTGACTCTGCCTCTATTTTATGTCCAGAGAAGACTTATTTTCCTGAAACTGTCCAGACAGTTTGAGGAAAACATGCACGTAAAGGAGAACCATTGCGAGACGTCGAGAACCTGCGCTTGCAGCCAGGAAGAAATTTTGAGGATTTTTCTCAGGCATCCCATGAGAGCTGTCATGTCCAAGACTCAGGCCAGCTCGCATTTTTATTCGAAGTGTCTCCAAAGTTTTTTAGCTCACAAGAACTGGCATCAGCGAAAAATACGGCAATTGGAGATTTATTGGACACAGTAAATGGGTTCATCGTGAAAACAACACTAGTGTGAGCACTGATGGTAAGTCCAAATATGACGGGAAAAAATGATGGATTGCTGGAAAGAATTCAAGATTGAGTCAAAAAAATTAAATATTTGCTAATCGGAATATTGTTTCTGTACACAGCATCATCCACTAAGACGTCCTCTGTAAGTCTTCTACATCTAAGTAATGTTGTGGATGCAGTTACGACGCTGTTTAACTTCATTTAACTAATAACACTGTGAAGAATTAGACATGTGCAACATCTGGGTACCTTTATTGTAGACGTTTCGCTATCCATTGGCTTTATCAATACAAATTCAAAGACATAATTGAAGACAGTAGAGCTGCATCTTTTGTATATAGTTCTTCTGTCTTCCTGTTATGTCCTTGAATTTGTATTGATAAAGCCACTGGGAGGTGAAACGTCTATAATAAAGATACCCACATATTGACATGTGTCTAATTCTACATCTTGTTGGCACTGCATACCGTACATGATTAACCAATAACATTAAACACAAACAATTTACAACCCTGACTGAGGAATCTAAATTCGACCACATGAAGTTACATATCACACGCATGTGAGATGACTCAATTTGGGAAAGGTGATGAAAAGAGCAGAGATTGGTGTGTTTTTTGGGAGTATAAAACAAAAATCTATGGATTTTCCACAACTAAATGATGTGAATTGGCTCTCTGGTCATTGATGTCATGTCATTGATGTCATGGAGCACATGAACGCTATTCTAAACTACAATGAAAAGCATCCTTGAGTTACACTACAAGATCATGGCATTTATGACAAAATTAATTTTTATCTCGTCAAGTTGAAAACAAGCAGTTAGCTCACGTTCCAACATGTTCTGTTTCATTGTCAAAACAAAAGATTCATGTTCGGAAGATGTTGGTTTGGGTCAGTGTTTATACAAGTGAGCAGACATTGTGATGAAAGTGATCAAATTGCAAGATGTGCGATGACTGGCCTTACAACACTGCTTATGAATAACAAAAAGTCACAATACCGTGACTGGAACAATACACAAATAACCCGCACATAGGAGAGAGGAGCTTACGACGATGTTTCGGTCCCACTTGGACTTTTGTAAATGGTCCAAGTCGGACCAAAACGTCGTGGTAAGCTTCTCTCTCCTGTGTGCGGTTAGTTGTGTAAGCAGTGTTGAGCAGTGCAACAACGTAGACAACTCCGGACTTGGTAAACACACGTCTGCTGTTCTTCTAACATTGTAATCAATATTCTTGAATGACTCGTCAAATAATGAAAATATTCCTGACTAGGTAAGATTCGTCAGGAAACAGGACAAGTGTTTCCTGACGCGGGCCTTAGTCATATGATGACCCACAGCTGGAGCTTGTGGCCATCTGACGGAGGCCTTCCACTGGCTTAACCGGTACACCCCTTTAAAAATTATTGTTATGATTATAGCCTGACTAATGAGTTTTTTTTTTTCATTTAGTTAAAAATAAGTTTCTAGGTAGTAGGCTGGTATACAGCAACCACCCAGGGAAGTACTGTAGTCCTGTGGTAGTAGGCTGGTAGACAGCAACCACCCAGGGAGGTACTGTAGTTCTGTGGTAGTAGGCTGGTAGACAGCAACCACACAGGGAAGTACTGTAGTCCTGTGGTAGTAGGCTGGTAGACAGCAACCACCCAGGGAAGTACTGTAGTCCTGTGGTAGTAGGCTGGTAGACAGCAACCACCCAGGGAGATACTGTAGTCCTGTGGTAGTAGGCTGGTAGACAGCAACCACCCAGGGAGATACTGTAGTTCTGTGGTAGTAGGCTGGTAGACAGCAACCACCCAGGAGATACTGTAGTTCTGTGGTAGTAGGCTGGTAGACAGCAACCACCCAGGGAGTACTGTAGTTCTGTGGTAGTAGGCTGGTAGACAGCAACCACCCAGGGAGGTACTGTAGTCTGTGGTAGTAGGCTGGTAGACAGCAACCACCCAGGAGATACTGTAGTTCTGTGGTAGTAGGCTGGTAGACAGCACAACCCAGGAGGTACTGTAGTCCTGTGGTAGTAGGCTGGTAGACAGCAACACCCAGGGAGGTACTGTAGTCCTGTGGTAGTAGGCTGTAGAAGCAACCACCCAGGGAGGTACTGTAGTCTGTGGTAGTAGGCTGTAGAGCAGCAACACCCAGGAGGTACTGTAGTTCTGTGGTAGTAGGCTGGTAGACAGCAACCATCTTTAACTTTGTCCCATGCATTCCAGCCACTGTCCAGGTTCCTTCTGGCTTGAGGATTCTCAACAGGAGGATTACTACGAATCCTCTTGTTTTCCTCAGTCAGTCGCTGTATCTCAAGCTTAGCTACCCTCAGTTCGTCCTTCAGCTGCTGGTAGAGTAGCTCAAGAGAGGACATCTTGTTCAGATTCACAGAGAGCACACAAGACACATCTTCACTGAGTTAAGTCAGGTCCACCACTGAGTTAAGTACTAGTATTAGTATTAGTCCAACCTAAATTTGAAACTACAGAAGGTATTACCTTCAATAACCCTACTAGGCAGACTGTTCCACTCATCAACTATCTATTCCCAAACCAATACTTTCCTATATCCTTTCTGAATCTAAACTTAGGAAATTTGAATCCATTATAGCGGGTTCTCTGTTGGAGAGATATCCTCACGACCTTATTTATATCCCCTTTATTAATACCCATCTTCCACTCATATACCTCGATCATGTCTTCCCTCATTCTTCGTCTTACAAGTGAATGTAATTTAAGGGACTTCAATCTTCCCTCATACGGAAGATTTCTAATGTTATGTATTAATTTTGTTATTCTTCGCTGAATGTTTTCTAACGAATTTATGTCCATTCTGTAATATGGAGATCAGAACTGAGCTGTGTAATCTAGGTGAGGCCTTACTAATGATGTATAAAGCTGTAGTATAACCGCTGGACTTCTGTTGCTTACACTTCTTGATATAAATCCCAGTAATCTGATTGCCTTTTTTCCTTCGCTTAGGCATTGCTGTCTTGGTTTAAGGTTGCCGCTTACCATAACCCCTAAGTCCTTTTCGCATTCTCTACGGCTAAGTTCTACATTATTTAGCTAGGGTTATGAACATTCCCAAGCTTCAAACCTTTTCATTTATCTACATTGAACTGAATCTGTCAGTTTTCTGAACACAAATTTAGTTTGTCTAAATCCTCCTGAAGTTCCGTGACATCTACGTCTGAATCTATTATCCTACCTATCATCGTGTCATCAGCGAATTTGCTCATATCACTAGTAATTCCCTAGTCAAGGTCATTGATATATATTATAAACAACAATGGGCCTTGTGACAGATCCCCATTCCGATTTTACCCCATTTATGCACACTCTCTGCCTCCTGTTGGTGAGCCATGACTCGATCCATGACAGCATTTACCCCCCCCCCCAGGTCTGCGAGCTGCCACTTTTTTATCAATATCATTAACCAAATTATGCTTATCAAGATGGCTTCTTGATGGTAATTTGATGGTAACGACTTGTCCCCTGATATAAAAACAGGAATTACATTAGCCATCTTCCACACATCAGAAACTACACCAGTTACAAGAGATGTTAAAAATGATTGTTAATGGTTCACACAGTTCCATTTTGCATTCCTTAAGAACCCTTTGAAAAAAAAGTTCATCAGGGCCCTGGGATTTATTTTGTTTTAGTTAGGCCTACTTGTTTGATTACCATATCCCAAGTTACTGTGATATTATATACTTTATCTTCTTCAGGCTCACTATACAAGTTAATTATTTGGATATTGTTAGTGTCTTCCTGTGTGAAAACAGAGAAAATAATTTAAAAAAATCGGGGACATTTCATTCTCCCTGTCAGTAAAATGCTCAGTTATTTTTTTAATGGGACCTGTCTTATCTCTAACTTTTGTTCTATACACTTTGAAAAAAAACTTTTTGGGTTAGTTTTAAAATCCCAAGCAACTTTAATTTCGAAGTCCCGTTTAGCTTTTCTTATCCCCTTTTTAACCTCCCTCTTAATGTGAATATATGTTGATTCATAAAATTACCCTCACCTCGTTTGATACGTCCATAAATTCCTTTCTTCTACCCTGAAAGATGTTTGAGCCTATTATTCATCCATTTCGAGTCATTTCTACTCGATCTAATTTCTTTATACGAAATAAATGTTCTTTGGGCATACATAGTGTTTAGAAAGCTGTCGTTACTTCAGTCCACAGATGATAGGTGTTCTCTAAGCTCATTGTAATCTGCTAAAGTGGAAATCTGGGACCGTTACTGAGTTATCCCTACTATCATTCTTCCATTCTGTGGTCGCTTGCGGCAAGTTCCTCTGTAATTTCTATATTATTTACAAGGGTTTCCTTGTTTGCCACAACGAAGTCAAGTAGGTTATTTCCCTTTGTAGGTTCTGTAAAAAACTGCTTTAAAAAACAATCCTGAACTATCGTTAGACTCTAAATTCCCAGTCAAGAAATTCCAATCAATCTGATTAAAGTTGAAGTTCCCTAGAATTACTACGGTATCGTTCCTTGTTGCCCTAACAATTTCCGCCTATTGTAGTCTTCCTTTGGTCTCTATCCAAGTTTGGGTGACAGTATATCACGCCTAAAATAAATTTGTCGTACTCCTCTGAAAATTCTACCCAGACAGACTCAGTATGTGTTATTTCAGATTTTATACCCATTTTTATGCAACAATTCAAGCGATCTCGGACATACAGTGCCACCCCACCCCCATTTCCGATGTTTCTATCTACGTGGAACACTTTAATTTAAACCCTGAATGTGACATTCAGCATGTCTCGATTTTTCATATTAAACCACGTCTCAGTTATTGCAAATACCTCAATGTTACCCACACTTGCAACTAATCTCAACTCGTCCATCTTATTTCTAGCACTACGCCTATTAGTATAATATAAAATCAGAAACCCTCTCTTCAATTTTCCCTTCCTGCTCATTTCTGTTTTTCCACTATCCCTATTAGCGTCCTTGTCACTTAGTGTCACTGGCTCTTTAATATTCACCACAAACTACCTCATTCTGCCTATTACTGGTTTCCCTAAAACTCACACTATCGCTACCCTGAGACCTCATTGCTTTCCCACAAAAACCCATACCACTAACTATGCGTAGTTTAATGATCTAACAGCTCCTTCCACTGCATTGGTCAGTGTCCCCACACCGGACCCCGATAAGTGAACCCCATCCTGGCATACATGTAATTTCTGAGGTAGGTCCCAATTGTGTATGGATGTCACTGCATTTTCCTTACAATGTTTGTTATGCCAGCAATTGACACCAGTTGCCCTGGACAGCCATTCATTTCCATCTCCTCTCCTCGTCAAAATGCCACATGTCTCCCACCCTTCTAACACATCATATCCCTGCCATCCCCATTGGAGAGGGGAACTTTTACCTTCGCATTCGCCGTCTTCCATGCTCGTCCACGATGCATTTCTCAAACCGTGAGAAGATCAAACCAAGAAGTGGGACAGTAAATGACTCGGCCAAACTGGCACTTGCATCTGTCGTTCGCGGCAGGTTGCAGGTCAAATTTAATGCGATTTTCTGACTCCAATCGGTTTTCATTGTCGTCTGTACTGACGACATTGAAGCTGAAAAGTTAATCACCACCAACGCTACAACCACTCTGCATGACCAAGGGTTTCAAGTCATGTCTTCCCCAGCTTTGAGGGCCAAGTGAACGGTGTTCCTCAAACGGCTGGACAAACTTATCACAACCCAGCCTATAGAAGAAATGAAGACATCAAGTGAAGACCAGAACCCTAGAGCCTCTGTGGAGCACATCAAAATACCCAGCACTTCTTCAATGCTAAATGTCACCTTCACTAATGTCAACATGGCTGCCCAAGCTCTCGCCGAGGGCATGACAATCCATTACTTCCACATCAACCTAAAATACATTGAGGCCGAGAGATTCCACCACATCATGCAATGTTACTGTTGCTACTCTTACTCGCATTCCACTCAGGATTGTCCTCTCAAGAACAAAAAATGCTGCTCGACCTGCGGCAGTGAAGGACATGACTTCAAGGCTTGTTCCACCACCGCTCCACCAAGATGCTTATACTGCAAGAATGAACACCACAGTCTTGCTGCCAAATGCCTAACAACAAGAGAAATACTCAAGAAAAACTTTGAACAACAAAAGAAAACAACTGCAGTATCTACAACAAATGCTGCTACCACAAAACTGCAAGCAGATACCACCAAAATACTTAAGGCCACCCAGACTTCATCCTCCACCAGCAACACATTAAATCCAATACCTGCCAATGAATCTACAAGAATCCTCTGCTGCAATATGGCCATACCTGGTTCTTTCAACACCACCATCAATGAACTCTTCCGGCTAAACAGCATGCCAAATTTTACATTCGCAGTCTCCACCTTCTTCAGACATAACCAAGACCACCACAAACATTGTCAATTTCTCAGTTCCTACAAGTCTCTCTCAAGCAGCTCCACCACCATCTCTTACTGGTTCACACGCGGAGGGCTCGGGTTCGATTCCTGGTGGGGTGGAAACATTTCGACGCGTTGCCTTACACCTGTTGTCCTGTTTACCTAGCAGCAAATAGGTACCTGGGTGTTAGTCGACTGGTGTGGGTCGCATCTTGGGGGATAAGATTGAGGACCCCAATGGAAATCAGACAGACAGTCCTCGATGACGCATTGCTTTTCTTGGGTTATCCTGAGTGGCTAACCCTCCGGGGTTAAAAATCCGAACGAAATCTTATCTTCCACTGGCTTCAGTGATTTTTGCAAAGAACTTCACAATCGACTCCGTGATGGAACTGTCAAGTTCACTGGCGAGCCTGAACATCTATGCTGCACTGAAGAAATGCTCGAGGACATCGCAGAGTTTCTAGAAGACGACTACACCAAGATCAGAGTCATCCAAGTATCAAGAACGAAATTTAAAAATATCAAGAACGCTACCGCCCACTAGCAAGCTTCCTTCCACCAGTCACCATGAAGCTGAGTTCCTCAGCACTCTGGCATGACCTAAAGCTAGGTGTGGCTCCATTGGACCCAGTAATTGTCGTTTTCACCCTTCCTGACACTGCCTGTTGCTCTGCAGTTTCATCAGCCGCCCTCGCATCGCCAGCTGCTGTGCAGCTGGCATGCCCCTTCAAGACACTACCGTGACTGGGAGCCAAGGCCGGGTCACCACCTGGAAAAGACCTGGACCTGCAAATGTACCGGCGAATCTACAACAACAAACCCACCCTTCATCCTAATTATCTCCTTTGCTGTCCTTTACCAGCCAATAAGGTCCTTATTCTTACGTCTGCCAACATTGTTGCCTCCAGCACCGAGACAAATAATAGGATTGCTCCCATTACCTCTCATGATGTCGTCCACACGGTTAACAATATCCTCCATCCCAGCCCTGAAAAACACACCCTCTGTCTCCTCTTCTTACCTGTAAGACAAAAGACCCTATCTATGAACTTGACCTGACTGTCCCCAACTAAAACGATGTTATTACCTTGACTGGCGGTGTGCATGACGTTCTCGACGGTCTTTGTAGAGATGGCCCTTACGGGGATGTCCTCACTGGCATGCTTCGCTGGGTCGTTAACAGTGTTCATTATTGGAACTGTCTTCGTTGGAAGGTCTTGGATGGTCGATTCACATTTGTCTGCTAACAAGGAAAAGTAGTTGCTGGTTTCCACAACAGTCTTCCTGGACCTTCTTCAGCTTCATCCCTTCAGTTCCAACTAGCATCCATCTTTGATCCGATCATCGGTGATGTTGTTTCGGGGATAATACTTGTACATATCCTTTAGTCGTTGAATTTATCTTCTTGCTTCCATTAATTCTGCCTTAAGTTGAAGATATAGCTGCTCGTAGTCGAGGGAAACCATTATCACAATCTCAGGTAGCTAAGTACGGAGAGCACACTAGTCACGTCTTGACAAAGCAAAGTACACGTTACCACTGACAATGTACAGGTCACCACTGACAAGTACAGGTCACCACTGACAAGTACAGGTCACCACAGACAAGTACAGGTCACCACAGACAAGTACAGGTTACCACAGACAAGTACAAGTCACCACTGACAAGTACAGGTCACCACTGACAAGTACAGGTCACCACTGACAAGTAAAGGTCACCACTGACAAGTACAGGTCACCACTGACAAGTACAGGTCACCACTGACAAGTACAGGTCACCACTGACAAGAATAGATCACCACTGACAAGTACAGGTTACCACTGACAAGTACAGGTCACCACTGACAAGTACAGGTCACCACTGACAAGTATAGGTCACCACTGACAAGTACAGGTCACCACTGACAAGTACAGGTCACCACTGACAAGTACAGGTCACCACTGACAAGTACAGGTCACCACTGACAAGTACAGGTCACCACTGACAAGTATAGGTCACCACTGACAAGTACAGGTCACCACTGACAAGTACAGTCACCACTGACAAGTACAGGTCACCACTGACAAGTATAGGTCACCACTGACATGTACAGGTCACCACTGACAAGTATAGGTCACCACTGACAAGTACAGGTCACCACTGACAAGTACAGGTCACCACTGACAAGTACAGGTCACCACTGACAAGTATAGGTCACCACTGACAGTACAGGTCACCACTGACAAGTATAGGTCACCACTGACATGTACAGGTCACCACTGACAAGTATAGGTCACCACTGACAAGTATAGGTCACCACTGACAAGTACAGGTCACCACTGACAAGTACAGGTCACCACTGACAAGTATAGGTCACCACTGACATGTACAGGTCACCACTGACAAGTATAGGTCACCACTGACATGTACAGGTCAGTCAGAACAACAGCGATGCAGCAGACATCAGCTCCTCTCATTCTCGTGGAAGAATTGAACTTTTATTGCATTATAGTGTTTAGATCCTGCATTGCATAGTTAGGACATTTATTAGAGAACACGTTTCGCCACGAGTCGTGAAACGTTTCCTCCAATAAATATCCTGACCAATACATAAATGTCTTTTTTCCACATCTTGTGGGTATCACTAGACCATTCCTCAGTTCAAGAGATAGTATAGACCAGGTGTCAAGAGATAGTATAGACCAGGTGTCAAGAGATAGTATAGACCAGGTGTCAAGAGATAGTATAGACCAGGTGTCAAGATGAATAAATTCCTTTATAATTACAGCAGTCCTCATTCGAAAGTCTTTAATTGTGTCATTAGATGGTCTAAAGTATGGCTCAGCATGTAGGATCTATCTGGCAATGTGAAAGACGATGTGTTTGCAGGCAAATCTGTGTCACGATTTTTCTTTGAGAACTGAACTTTATCGAGTTTATTGAAGCTTCGTCCTGGACGAACCGTCGTAATAAAGATTTGTCTGCAAACACAATGTCTTTCTCACTACCTGTTAACTTACACAGTCGTCTATCCATGTATGATGTTGCTTAGAAATTCTTGTAAATAGATCTAACTTCTTACCAGCTGAGCAAATGAAAAATACGACAAACTTACTTGTATTTAAAAAAAAGAATTAAATATTCTAATATTTTTTCAAATATATGAAACATTAGCGTAAAGATTTTTGAATGTTACAAGAAGGGCAGATCAACTGCATGCCAAATAAGAACAGTAAAACGAAAAAATAAACCTTTGAATATTAATAAAGAATCTGTATGATCTTTTATTTTATTTGCCATGTGTCATTTAATCATTTTATACATTGTAGGTTAGATTAGGTAAGGTTCGTCAGGAAACAGGACAAGTGTTTCCTGACGCGGGTCTTAGTCAGATGGAGCTTTTGGTCATCTGACCGAGGCCTGGAAATCAGGAGAGAGATACATAATCTTCACTTGGAAAATCTTAGAGGGACTGATGTCAAATCTGCACACAGAAGTCACTCACTACGAAAGCAAAATACTACTTGCTACTAGGCTTCTAGCTTGGGATGAGATTGAGCTATTAGGCTTCTAGCTTGGGATGAGATTGAGCTATTAGGCTTCTAGCTTGGGATGAGATTGAGCTATTAGGCTTCTAGCTTGGGATGAGATTGAAGTAGAAGGCTCAGGTAGAGGGTTGAGGTCATGGGAGATGTACCTTTAACAAAAAAATTCCAAAATAGGTAAAGCCAATACATGTCTCGTGACTTTAGTTGTTAATGGCAGAACACATTATTCCATCTATGTACAATTGAAAGCTTCCAAAAATATCCAGAGAAGCGTCATGTTTAATAAATTATTACCTACGAAATGAAAAGACAAATCTTTAAAAAAATCGAAAATTACCAAACGTGTGATTCTGTCGGTCACTCTTACCTGAGTGAATCTTTTTATTCTCAGGATAATTAATTTCTGTATGAGAGAAGGGAAGTGAAGCGGTGTTACTACTGCAGCTATATCATATACGTTGTTGTCAATTCTCTGTAGTGATAGCCGATGGCACTGGGTGGAGCATCTGGCACTGTAGTGCCAAAATCGTAATTTTGTTCCAAAAGTAACTTAAACCATTTAACTTAACCTCGTTAAAAAGAATCACAATGTGCTAGAAGACAAAGTGTGACGAGGCTGGTCTGTGTGGAGTACTACAAGGTCACAGCAACTGATACTCCCAGAGGTGCCTTGATGCTGGTGAATGGCTCCTGGTCCAAGGAATTGGAGCTACTTTTCCTTTCTTTGGACCAAGTTTGCTTACCTTCAACTCCTAGTCCCCTAGGTGCTGTATGACCCTTATGTGTTAAGTTCTTCCTCATTAACATAATAATCATGGTGCGTCACATAGGATGGGTCTTTAAGTGAGGAAGTAGAGTGTCAGTCTGAGCTGGGAAGCTTCGGTGAGGCGATGAGGATATCTTCAAATATTCCACTGAGCTCAGTAGCTACAATAGTTTTAAATACTGGAGCTTTAATTAAAGAACTGGATCTCCAATTATATAGAGATTACAATTATGGAAGTCTAGAATGTATGAAATAAAATTCGGCTTATTGAATCTAATCTAGTAATAAAATTTTAGAAGATTACGACACATGTGCAATAGTTAGGAATCTTTATTGTGATTGAAACGTTCCGCATACACAGTAGACTTCTTCAGCCAAATACAGAGGCAAAAGGCGAAGTAGCTGAGGGACTGACCACCTCAAATACTACTTCTACAAGGCTGATTGACTGATTACATCATCTTCTCTATTACGTCTGTTACCTATGTATTTGACTGAAGAAGCCTACTGTGTAGGTGAAACGTTTAAATCACAATAAAGATAACCAACTGTTGTACATGTGTTTTAAATCTTCATCCTGTGGATATTATATACCAGTGTCAAAATATAACGGTAGACGAGGCTGACAGCACGTAAAGAAAACTCAAAATGCATTTTATAGAATTTTATTGTGAAGATCTGTCGTCCATCAGGGACATAAAACAAACATTTTATTTCCTTGTGCAGTATAAGAAATGTAATATTATCAAGCACACAAGAAAGCCACTAGCATGCATGTTCATTTCCGGCAGACTAATACTTATGTTTACAGACTACTTAAAATTAGACATAGGTACACTTATAATTCTTATCAGTATTCATTATTACAAAAAGAGAGGTAATAAAAATAGTACAAATTTATGTATTAATGGTTTAAGAAGATTAGCCACTTGGAGAAGAAAGGGATCGGAGAGAGAGGTCATCGCTGGACAGGGGAATTCTTCTATATATTTATAGGACATAGCAGAGGAGCCATCTGTGTTAGTTTACGCACAGATTTACGCCGTTATTATTCTTCGTGGGCTATGTTTTCGCTTGGGATTATATGTCTGTGTTAGTTTACGCACAGATTAGTGTCGTTTCTCGTGAACAGTGTTAAGTGCGTCAGAGCCGTGAGCCACGTGAGGGTGGCTAAGGGCTCCCTCCGGGGACCTGAGCCTCACAGCCCTGAGCCCCGTGTGGGCGGCTGTGAGGTCACAGTCTGCAGCTCAGCTACTGGTTCAATCCCCACACCTACAGTCGCCATGTCAGGCCCAGGTGAGCGGCCTAAACGTTTATTGGAATGCGAGGACGAGTCGGAGGACGACGTGGGGCCGATGGGAGCCCCCACCAAAAAGGCTAAGGATACTGTAGAGACTGCTGTATCTGCCGATCTGCCACTAGTTCAGCCGGCAGATGCTATCCAAGAAAATCTGGTCCCCCAGATGGACATGGGGGCCACCAGGAGGCTGTGGCTCCTCAACAGGCGGGGTTGGGGCCCGACCAGGTACCTGCCCCAGTTGCATCAGCCACCCCAGAGGATGGG
>WNWK01003003.1:0-35000 GCA_009830355.1 Cherax destructor
TACGCCGCAGAAGATTTTGGAAGCTATTGAACCATTCCAGGACGCTGGAATAGCGTCATCCAATTGCTCCTATAGTCTTACCCTAGATACTGTACACCAGCATTTAAAAGTTGAAGCCAACTAGATGAGGTCTTCTCCCGTTATGAGGAAAACGAAGAGTTGGAAGTGAAGAAAGATCCTCTTCTGAGATGCCCAGTAATGACTGGTAAGCAGAATAAGTGTGAGCACCCTTCACACTTGCTGGTAATGTTTATTAAAATATGCACCAATTAAAAACGGAAATATGAGAGCAATGAATTAATCTTTATCAGGTACCCTAATTGGCAATTATGTCTCCCAGTCCTGAGTTAATGAAAAATATCAAAATCACCCTATGATACACGCGTGCTCTGTCTATTATGATATACGCGTGCTCTGTCTATTATGATACACGCGTGCTCTGTCTATTATGACATAAGCGTGCTCTGTCTATTGTGATATACGCGTGCTCTGTCTATTATGATATACGCTTGCTCTGTCTATTATGATATACGCGTGCTCTGTCTATTATGATATACGCGTGCTCTGTCTATTATGATATAAGCGTGCTCTGTCTATTATGATATACGCGTGCTCTGTCTATTATGATATACGCGTGCTCTGTCTATTATGATATAAGCGTGCTCTGTCTATTATGATACACGCGTGCTCTGTCTATTATGACATAAGCGTGCTCTGTCTATTATGATATACGCGTGCTCTGTCTATTATGATATACGCGTGCTCTGTCTATTATGATATAAGCGTGCTCTGTCTATTATGATATACGCGTGCTCTGTCTATTATGATATACGCTTGCTCTGTCTATTATGATATACGCGTGCTCTGTCTATTATGATATAAGCGTGCTCTGTCTATTATGATATAAGCGTGCTCTGTCTATTATGATATACGCGTGCTCTGTCTATTATGATATACGCTTGCTCTGTCTATTATGATATACGCGTGCTCTGTCTATTATGATATAAGCGTGCTCTGTCTATTATGATATACGCGTGCTCTGTCTATTATGATATAAGCGTGCTCTGCCTATTATGATATACGCGTGCTCTGTCTATTATGATATACGCGTGATCTGTCTATTAGGATATACGCTTGCTCTGTCTATTATGATACACGCGTGCTCTGTCTATTATGATATACGCGTGTTCTGTCTATTATGATATAAGCGTGCTCTTTCTATTATGATATAAGCGTGCTCTGTCTATTATGATATACGCTTGCTCTGTCTATTATGATACACGCGTGCTCTGTCTATTATGATATACGCTTGCTCTGTCTATTATGATATACGCGTGCTCTGTCTATTATCATATACGCGTGCTCTGTCTATTATGATATACGCTTGCTCTGTTTATTATGATATACGCGTGCTCTGTCTATTATGATATACGCTTGTTCTGTCTATTATGATATACGCGTGCTCTGTCTATTATGATATACGCGTGCTCTGTCTATTATGATATACGCGTGCTCTGTCTATTATGATATACGCGTGCTCTGTCTATTAATAAGGGGGATATAAATAAGGTCTTGAGGATATCTCTCCAAGAGAGAACACGCAATAATGGATTCAAATTGGATAAGTTTAGATTTAGAAAGGATATAGGAAAATATATCCAAAAGTTATTTTACAGCTCTATACATCACTAGTGAGACCTCATTTGGATTATGCAGCTCAGTTTTGGTCTCCTTACTACAGGATGGATATAGATTCATTGGAGAACATACAAAGAAGAATGACTAAAATGATTTACAGTATAAGAAATCTCCCGTATGAAGATAGACTTAGAGCATTGAATCTCCACTCTCTGGAGAGACGTAGAATGAGGGAGATATCATCGAGGTGTACAAGTGGATGATGGGCATAAACAAAGGAGATATTAATAAAATACTGAGGATATCGAACCAAGTAAGAACGAGAAATAACGGATTTAAATTGGATAAATTTAGATTTAAAAAGGACATAGGCAAGTACTGGTTTTCGAACAGAGTTGTAGATGCGTGGAACAATCTTCCGAGTAGGGTGATAGAGGCTAGGACCTTGGGTGGCTTTAAAAAGAGATTGGACAAATATATGAGTGGGAGGGGCTGGGTTTGATTAGTGTCTGAGTACAGGAGTAAATTCTTAGGTAGTGGTGGTTTTGATAAGGACCTGCCTTGTATGGGCCAGTAGGCCTCTGCAGTGTTCCTCCATTCTTATGTTCTTATGTTCTTATATTGGTTTGGAAATAGGGTAGTTGATGAGTGGAACAGTCTGCCTAGTAGGGTCATTGAAGCTAGGATCTTGGGTAGTTTCAAAGTTAGGTTGGATAAATTCATGAGTGAGAGGGGTTGGATTTGAGTGGGACTCGCACTTGAGTTAATAGAATCTTCAAAGCTTATTTCTTGGGTAGAATTGAAAATTAGGTTGGGCAATTATTCTGTTAGTGGGATGGATTGTGAAGGACCTGCCTAGTATGGGCCAACAGGCCTGCTGCAGTGTTCCTCCTTTCTTATGTTCTTATGTTCTCTGTATATTATGATATACTCGTGCTCTGTCTATTATGATAAATTTATCAGAACTGTGTATCATATGTGATGAATCACGAGAAAAACATTGATAATCTCAATTTTATGAATTAAACTTCGTCTTATCTAACATTTTACTCCCGTTCTTGGCTGTATTCCCCATACAGGTTTAGCCCATATTTTGAATATAATAAAACTCCAATTCTCAGTGAGTAATAACCTTCAAGGATTTGATTAATCACTTTTCTAAAGATTCTACATATGTAGGTGTTTCAACAGGGCGAACTGAAATATTTACATAGTGGTAATAATATAGTCCCAGTATATCTCCATGCTACTACTCAGCCTCTGGGCTGCTTGTCTTCAGAGCCTACTGGCCATACTCTCATATGTCGTCTTTTCTCTCATGATTTAAGGATTACATAAGAACATAAGAAAGGAGGAACACTACAGCAGGCCTGTTGGCCCATACTAGGCAGGTCCTTCACAATCCATCCCACTAACAGAAAATTGCCCAACCTAATTTTCAATTCTACCCAAGAAATAAGCTTTGAAGATTCTATTAACTCAAGTTCGAGTCCCACTCAAATCCAACCCCTCTCACTCATGAATTTATCCAACCTAAATTTGAAACTGCCCAAGGTCCTAGCTTCAATGACCCTACTAGGCAGACTGTTCCACTCATCAACTACCCTATTTCCAAACCAATATTTTCCTATATCCTTTCTAAATCTAAACTTATCCAATTTGAATCCATTATTGCGGGTTCTCTCTTGGAGAGATATCCTCAAGACCTTAAGAACATAAGAACATAAGAAAGGAGGAACACTGCAGCAGGCCTGTTGGCCCATTCTAGGCAGGTCCTTCACATTCCATCCCACCAACAGAATATTTGTTCAACCTAATTTTCAATGCTACCCAAAAAATAAGCTTTGATAATTTTATTTACTCATGTGCAATTCCCACTCAAATCCAACCCCTTTCACTCATGAATTTATCCAACCTAAATTTAAAACTACCCAAGGTCCTTGCTTCAATAACCCTACTAGGCAGACTGTTCCATTCATCAACTACCCTATTTCCAAACCAATACTTTCCTATATCCTTTCTAAATCTAAACTTATCTAACTTGAATCCATTATTGCGGGTTCTCTCTTGGAGAGATACCCTCAAGACCTTATTTATATCCCCTTTGTTAATACCCATTTTCCACTTGTATACCTTGTATACTTGTATACCTTGTATACCTCGATCATGTCTCCCCTCATTCTACGTCTTACAAGTGAATGTAATTTAAGGGTCTTCAATCTTTCTTCGTAAGGAAGATTTCTAATGCTATGTATTAATTTAGTCATTCTACGCTGAATGTTTTCAACGAATTTATGTCCATTCTGTAATATGGAGACCAGAACTGAGCTGCGTATCTAGGTGAGGCCTACTAATGATGTATAAAGCTGTAATATAACCTGACTTCTGTTGCTAACACTTTGATATAAATCCAGTAATCTTTTGCCTTATTACGTATTAGGCATTGCTGTCTGGTTTAAGGTGTGCTTACCATCACCCAAGTCCTTCGCATCTGTAGGCTAAGTTCGTTATTAACTTATAAGCTTGGGTATGGACACCGAGCTCGAACCTGCATTTATCTACATTGAACTGCATCTGCCACTTTCTGACCACGAATTAAGTTTGTCTAAATCTCTGAAGTTCTATGACATCTATGTTTGAATCAATATCCTACCTATCTTCGTCGTCCGAATTTGCTCATATCACTAGTATTTCATCAAGGTCATTGATATATTATAAACAATGGCCTAAGACTGATCCCGTGGAACACCACTTGTTACAAGTCCCATTCGGATTTAACCATTTATCACACTCTCTGCTTCCTATGTGAGCAGACATCCATGACAGACTTTCCCAATGCCATGAGCTGCCACTTTTAACAGTCTCTGGTGCGGTACTCATCAAAAGCCTTACTAAAGTCTAAATAAACAATATCGAATTTATCGTGATCAACAGCTCAAAGCTTTACTGAGAAGGTTAATAAATTAGATAGCAGGAACGGCCTCGAATCCATGCTGGGTATCATTAATCAAATTATGGTTATCTAAGAATAAGAACATAAGAAAGGAGTATGGAGGCCTGTTGCCTCTAGGCAGGCCTTCACAATCCATCCCATAAGAATATTGCCAACCATTTTCAAAGACCAAAAATAAGCTTTATTTCCCCCAGCGTCCATAATCATTCCTATGATATAACTAATTGAACTACAGTTTATAACCCTACAGGAATTCAATAACTCTTTTCAACAATATTCCTTTTCTAAACTAAACTTATCTAACTGAATATTATTGGGGTTTCTTGAGATATCCTCAAGACCTTATTTATATCCCTTTGTTAATACCCATTTTCCACTTGTATACCTCGATCATGTCTCCCTCATTCTACGTCTTACAAGTGAATGTAATTTTAGGTCTTCAATCTTTCTTCGTAAGGAAGATTTCTAATGCTATGTATTAATTTAGTCATTCTACGCTGAATGTTTTCTAACGAATTTATGTCCATTCTGTAATATGGAGACCAGAACTGAGCTGCGTAATCTAGGTGAGGCCTACTAATGATGTATAAAGCTGTAATATAACCTCTGGACTTCTGTTGCTAACACTCTTGATATAAATCCCAGTAATCTATTTGCCTTATTACGTACGCTTAGGCATTGCTGTCTTGGTTTAAGGTTGCTGCTTACCATCACCCCAAGTCCTTCTCGCAATCTGTATGGCTAAGTTCTACGTTATTTAACTTATAAGTGCTTGGGTTATGGACACCCGAGCTTCAGAACCTTGCATTTATCTACATTGAACTGCATCTGCCACTTTTCTGACCACGAATTAAGTTTGTCTAAATCTTCCTGAAGTTCTATGACATCTATGTTTGAATCAATTATCCTACCTATCTTCGTGTCGTCGGCGAATTTGCTCATATCACTAGTAATTCCTCATCAAGGTCATTGATATATATTATAAATAACAATGGGCCTAAGACTGATCCCTGTGGAACACCACTTGTTACAAGTCCCCATTCGGATTTAACCCCATTTATGCACACTCTCTGCTTCCTATTGGTGAGCCATGACTCGATCCATGACAGCACTTTTCCCAATGCCATGAGCTGCCACTTTCTTTAACAGTCTCTGGTGCGGTACTCTATCAAAAGCCTTACTAAAGTCTAAATAAACAATATCGAATTCTTTATCGTGATCAACAGCCTCAAAAGCTTTACTGAAGAAGGTTAATAAATTAGATAGGCAGGAACGGCCCTCGTGAATCCATGCTGGGTATCATTAATCAAATTATGGTTATCTAGATGGCTTCTAATAATATCAGCTATAATTGACTCTAGTAATTTGCCTACAATTGAGGTCAGGCTTATTGGGCGGTAGTTTGACGGTAGTGACTTGTCCCCTGCTTTAAAAATAGGAATTACATTAGCCATCTTCCACATATCAGACACTACACCTGTTTGAAGAGATAAATTAAAAATGTTAGATATTGGTTCACAGAGTTCCATTTTGCATTCCTTAAGAACCCTTGCAAAAGCTCATCAGGACCCGGCGATTTATTTTGTTTCAGTCGGTCCAGCTGTTTCATAATCATTTCGCTAGTGACTGTGATATTACATAATTTATCTTCTTCTGGGCCTCTGTAAAATTAATTACTGGGATATTATTAATGTCTTCCTGTGTGAAAACCGAGAGAAAATAATTATTAAAAATAGAGCACATATCATTCTCCTTGTCAGTAAGATGCCCAAAGTTATTTTTAAGGGGACCTATCTTATCCCTAACTTTTGTTCTATAAACCTGGAAAAACTTTTGGGTTAGTTTTTGAATCCCTAGCAACTTTAATTTCATAGTCCCGTTTAGATTTTCTTATTCCCTTTTAACGTCCCTCTTAATGTCAGTATACTGATTTATAAGATGACCCTCACCTCTTTTTATGCGCCTATAAATTCCTTTCTTCTGCCCTAAAAGATATTTGAGCCTATTATTCATCCATTTTGGGTCATTTCTACTTGATCTAATTTCTTTATACGGGATAAATGTTCTTTGGGCAGCCTGTATAGTGTCAAGAAAACTGTCATATTGATACCTCTCTTCTTCACCCCAGTCCACAGTTGATAAGTGTTCTCTAAGTCCATTATAATCTGCTAAGCGAAAATCTGGGACCATTACTGAATTATCCCTACTATCATACATCCATTCAATGCTAAAGGTAATTGACTTGTGGTCGCTTGAGCCGAGTTCCTCTGTAATTTCTAAATTATTAACAAGGGTTTCTTGCTTGCCAGAACCAAGTCAAGTAGGTTATTTCCCTTGTAGGTTCTGTTACAAACTGCTTCAAAAGCAATCCTGAACTACTTCTAAAAAGTCGTTAGATTCTAAATTCCTGTCATGAAATTCCAATCAATCTGACTAAAGTTAAAGTCCCCTAGAATTACTACGTTATCGTGTCTTGTGGCCTTAACAATTTCCTCCCAAAGTAGTCTCCTTGTTCCCTATCTAAGTTTGGAGGACGGTAAATCACGCCTAAAATCAATTTTTCACACCCTCTGAAAATTCTATCCAGACAGACTCTGTATGTGTTAATTCAGACTTTATACCCGTTTTTATGCAACAATTTAAATGATCACGGACATAGAGTGCACCACCCTTCCCGATACTTCTGTCACTTGAACAATTTAACCCTGAATGACATTGGCAGGCAAGTGATTTCATTTAACCATTCAGTTATTGCAAACATCAATATTATTTACTAATCTCAACCGTCCATCTTCGAATGTGATTATTCGGCAGCGCAAGTCCTTGACTTTTTCCATATTAAACCATGTCTCAGTTATTGCAAAACATACAATATTACCCGTACTTGCAACTAATCTCCAACTTCATTTAGTCATTTATCTATCAACTTATATATAAACAACAACGGGCCCAAAACCGTCCCCTGAGGAACGCCACTTGTACAGACCCACTCCGATTTAACCATTTATGCACACCCTCTGCTTCCATTGGTGAGCCATGACTGATCCATGACAACACTTTTTCCAATGCCATGAGCAGCCACTTTCTTTAACAGTCTCTGATGTGGTACTCTATCAAAAGCCTTACTAAAATCCAAATAAACGATATCGAATTCTTTATCATTATCAACGCCTCAAAAGCCTACTGAAAAAGTTAACAAATTAGTTAGGCAGGAACGGCCCCTGGTGAATCCATGCTGAGTATCATTAATCAAATTATGCCTATCGAGATGGCTTCTTATGTTATCAGCTATAATCGACTCTAGTAATTTGCCCACAATTGATGTTAGACTTATTGGGCGGTAATTTGATGGTAACGACTTGTCCCCTGCTTTAAAAATAGGAATTACATTAGCCATCTTCCACGTATCCGCACTACACCTGTTTGAAGAGATAGGTTAAAATGTTAGTTAAGGGTTCACAGATTCTATTTTGATTCTTAAGAACCCTTGAAAAGCTCATCAGGGCCTGCGATTTATTTTGCTTCAAACGGCTATCTGTTTGATAACCTTTCGCTAGTGACTGTGATACTACATAATTTATCTTCTTCAGGCCCACTAAAATACCTAATTCTTGGGATATTATTGTGTCTTCCTGAGTGAAAACCGAGAGAAAATAATTATTAAAATGAGACATTCATTCTCTTTGTCAGTAAGATATCCATAATTATTTTTATGACCTCATCTTATCTCTAACTTTGTTCTATACACCTGAAAACTTTTAAGTTAGTTTGAATCCCTAGCAACTTTAATTTCGTAGTCCCGTTTAGCTTTTCTTATCCCCTTTAACGTCCTCTTAATGTCAATATACTGACTCATAAGATGACCTCACCTTTTGATAGCCTATAAATCCTTTCTCTGCCCTAAAGATATTTGAGCCTATTATTCATCCATTTTGGGTCATTTCTATTCGATCTAATTTTTTATATGGGATAAATGTTATTTGGGCATGTATAGTGTTCAGAAAACTGTCATATTGATACTCTCTCATTACCAGTCACAGATGATAAGTGTCTAAGTCCATTGTAATCTGCTAAGCGAAAATCTGGGACCGTTACTGAGTTATTCTACTATGAAACTTCCATTCAATGCCAAAGGTAATTGATTTGTGGTCGCTTGCCGAGTTCCTCTGTAATTTCTAAATTATTAACAAGGGTTTCTGTTTGCCAGAACTAAGTCACAGGTTATTTCCTTAGCTTCTGTCACAAACTGCTTAAAACAATCTTGAACTACTTCTAAGAAGTCGTTAGATTCTAAATTCCCAGTCAAAAATTCCAATCAATTTGACTAAAGTTGAAGTCACCCAGAATAACTACGTTATCGTGCATTGTGGCCTTAACAATTTCCTCCCATAGTAGTCTCCCTTGGTCCCTATCTAAGTTTGGGGGACGGTATATCACACCTAAAATCAATTTTTCATGCCCCTCTGAAAATTCTATCCAGACAGACTCTGTATGTGTTATTTCAGACTTTATTCCCTTTTTTATGCAACAGTTCAAGCGATCTCGGACATACAGTGCCACTCCACCCCCCTTCCCGAAACTTCTGTCTACTTGGAACAATTTAAAACCCTGTATATGACATTCAGCAGGCATGTCCCTATTACCTATATAGTCAGGCCCAGTTACAAGGCAGAGCTTGCTGAAGCTTTGAGTTATTGCCATGTAGGTCAAGCAGTTCTCAGTGCTGTATTTGGACACTCTAAGTTATGTTCTTGACTCTAAAGTTTATATTTCTTTAACGGATTCTACCGGAACAAGGTGATGGAGATGGTTTATTCGGCAGAAAATTAGAAACAGTGTCTCTTGACATGGATCTTTGTCAAATAATGATCCGTAACCAAATAAACATACGTTGGCTTACGAAACATAGGTATTATACTATATTTAAAAAAAAACAGTAGTTTTGGTCAAGAGCATTGCGTCCTTTGCTAACACACTTCAAGTGACAATGAGACCTGGAGATGGCAAGCTTTTTTGCCCTTATGTTGCTTTTTGAGTTGTTCCTGTAATTCGCACCGTGGACTGTGATTTTTAAATCTTTCTTCTGTCTGTTCCTCATAAAATTCCTTTGGTATACAGAATATATTAAAAAATGAAAAGTAATTTTACCACTTTGGTTCATATGTACATTAAGCAAGCTAACTCAACATGTCAACATTTTTCTGTTTCGTTTCGTTGCTACATAAAACTGCGTACTAATTTTTAAATGACTGTTGGACATTTTAATGTGCCGCTCTCTGGCAGCAAGACTGCTAATTGTCGGTGCTATATACATCAGCTAATCAGCTGATGTATATAGGCTACTCCCATTCTGTCACTACACTGTCTCCAACACATTATTTCAATGTTTACTAAAATTTATGATTATTGTATATTTGATCGTAGAATCTAACTCAAAAGTATTTCTTTAAAGAACCAAAACACACGCTACGTCTTTCAGATATTGTATTTTTCACCATAATTTGTAAGGTACAGAAAGACATTATTATTTTGGAAGTTTTTCTGTTTTAGGTGACATAAAGACAGATAATACAAATAATTACAGAATATCTGATTATTAAATAATATATCCGTGTGTTTAATGAATGTCTTTTTATCTTCTGTGTCATATCATCCATGATATTATTCAAAATATTTTGCACTGTGTTCCTGGAATATTCGTATTCCCATAATGGTGAATTTTGTAACTGGCGAATTGTGTGTGTGCGCGCGCACATATGTGTGCATATATGTAATGTATATGTGTAATATATGTGGTGCCGAATAGATAAAATTTGCGATTTTTGGATTAAATTGCAATGCTCTTCTTGCCGAATAAGGGAAGCGAAAATTTGTTTGCAATAATTTCGCAAAAATCATTCTGAACCTAACGAAAAAAAAAATAAGGTTAGGTATGTTTTCTAAGGTTCTTTTGGAACAAAATTATTAATTTTTGCATTAACATAAATGAAAAAAATATATCTTTAAACCTATAAGAGAAAATTTTAGGAAAGACTTAATTTTAAATGAGTTCTTGCTAACTGACCAGTTTTACCTATATATATATATATACTATATATATATATATATATATATATATATATATATATATATATATATATATATATATATATATATATATATATATATATATATATATATATAATACACACAGTACTAGTTTATCAGCAAATTAATTTTTTTTAAGTATTTCAGCATTACTTATAGAATGGAATTAATCTAATTAATTCACTCTGTATAATGAATTTCAAGGAAAGGACCGGGGAATTTAGACTCGGTTGAAAGTCGTCAATATTCTCATTACAAGGCCACAGACATTTTCCACGTATCTCAATATTTTGGTATTTGGAGAAAGGATGTTTGAGTATTTTAGTTTCAAAATATTCAACATACAAATTGGTTAATACAAGGAACTAAGGGTTTTCCAAAACCATACCATATTTTTTTGGATAAAATTTGTAACTGAATACAAATTAACAATATATATAATGCATAATTTAAAGGTGTTTCAACAAGTAGTTAGACTGTTGGGTTTAGTCCTTTCTCTTCTCCTTCAGCTCTTCCTCTCACCGGCTATTCTTCGTCTGTCCCCACTTCCCCCTCGCCCCTAGTGGGTCCTTACCTGTGAGTCTGAACTGAACTGAACATAATTTACTCAACTCATTGATCTGATTAGCCTTTAGGGACTACGATATTTTCGACAGTGTGTTCTACAAAGAGACAAAAACTTCATCTATTGATCCTTTGGCATTCAAGTGGTGACATTAAAACTGATGAGCCTGGCATCATTAGACAGGCTCCTGATCCCGACTCTTGGTATGGCAATAACCGATTATTTCAACTGATTTCAAGCCTCATGGATTTTATCTTAAATATTCATGAATTTATGAACTGAAAGAGCCTCCACCACGTCCTTGTTTAGTTCGTCTGTTGAATCACTGTAAAACTAAAATAGTTTAGAGTCCCTGTGACTAATCTCTGTCTTCAGTCTCCATCCGTGATTTTCTGGTTCAGGTTCTCGATTTTTGAACTACTGCTTCATGTCTACCCTATTCGATTCGTGTCTTTTTTTTTTAATTTGTTGTTGTGCGTGTGCGTGTGTTTGTGTGTGTGTGTGTGTGTGTGTGTACGTGTACGCACGTACTCGCCTAGTTTTACTAACCTATTTGTACTCACCTTTTTGTGTTTGCTGTGTTTGTTTCACCGCTCCTTGCCTCCAACCTCCCCCTCCATTCAACACTTATCAAGGGGACATAGACTGTTAAACTATAAACAAAAATAAGCCACAGAAGAGTGGTGGAGAAAAAACTCAAAAGTTTCGAAAATAGGTACGGTATAATACTGCCCGAGAGACAAGGGACCAGTATAAGGCAGCGATTTTAGTTTAAGAGGGAGGACAGGAAGCTGAGTCTTCAGTGTAAACGAAATTTACAGATTTACAGGCAGACCCACAGACAATGTACACACGTACATCCAGACAGACACACAGAAAGGTACACACAACCAGACAGTAGCATAGACATGAATAACCAGAAAGACGCACAGACACGTTCACACACGTACAGCAAGACAGACTTTTATGCAGAAGCACAGAACAAGACGTCCAGAAACTCAGATGACCAGTGATACAGATGCACAGGCACAGAAGCACATACAGATGCTTAGATATAGATGGCCAGGCAGATTCGTAGACATAGGTGCACAGACAGACGCACAGTCCCAGATGAACAAACGTAGATGTACAGACACAAATGCGCAGATAGAGATACATGCACAGCAACATATACACAGACTGACGTACAGATGCAAAGAACACAGATGCAAAAATATATAGAAGCACAGACACAAACACAGACGTACGGACAGGATGTTCCAGAGAGAGGACACAGAAACAAGGGGTCACAATTGGAAGTTGAAGACTCCTATGAGTCAGATGTTAGGAAGTATTTCTTCAGTCATAGAGTTGTTAGGAAGTGGAATAGCCTAGAAAGTGACGTAGTGGAGGCAGAAACCATACATAGTTTTAAGACGAGGTTTGATAAAGCTCATGGAGCAGGGAGAGAGAAGACCTAATAGCAATCAGTGAAGAGGCGGGGCCAGGAGCTATGACTCGACCCCTGCAACCACAAATATGTGCGTACACAAACACACACACACATCACACACACACACATCACACACACACACACACACACACACACACACACATCACACACACACACACATCACACACACATCACACACACACATCACACACACACACATACACACACACACACACACACACACACACACACACACACACACACACACACACACATCACACACACATCACACACACATCACACACACATCACACTCACACACCACACACACACACACACACACACACATCACACACACATCACACACACATCACACATACATCACACATCACACACATCACACACACATCACACACATCACACACATCACACACATCACACACACACACACACACACATCCCACACACATCACACAAACACACATCACACACACATCACACACACATCACACAAACACACATCACACACACATCACACACACATCACACACACATCACACACACACACACATCACACACACATCACACACACACACACACACATCACACACACATCACACACACACACACACACACACACACACAAGTGCCTTTGACAACTGGTAACCGACAAATTCCCCCTCTCCCCGCCTCCCAAAAAACCACCCACACACCAGTCGAAATAGAAACATTTATACATATTTAAACTCTTACTGTCCTCCCAATGTACTAATATTAATTTATTTTAAGCACAGTGATAATTTTACTTAACCTAAATAATAATTTGCCAGTTAAACATCAATTTCCACTTCATCATTGTAGCTACTGAGGCAAAATGTTCACCCAGCAACGATTTTCTCCGTTTTCTCTAACGTTTTCTCTAACGTTTTCTTTGATGGCAAGAATATTTTTCTGGTTTTCTGTAAAACTTGTTGATGGTAAACTCCTTCATATTTTGTGTCCTAGTTCAATTTTCTTAGCTTAACTAATAATATATTTACTATAAGTACATGTACAAGATATACAGGCCTAGCTGACATCAATGACATACTACTATATAGAAAGCGCCTTGTTATGCTGAGTATTTCGGGCAAATTAGGTCAGTTTTGTCCCAGGATGCGACCCACACCAGTCGATTAACACCCAGGTACCCATTTTAAACTGTTGGGTCAACAGGGACAGGGACAGCAGGTGTGTGAGCTGAGTGCGCTAGCGATCGAGGTACGGGATACATTCTACCATATATAGAGTAATCGCGCACCGGTTGTGATGTAGTCTCTCAAGGCTGCGTACCTAGCCTTGAAGCTGCGTAACTTTCTAGTCCAAATACGCCTATATACTCTTAGTTTAGTGATATAAATCCATTATGGTGATAATAAACAATAATTAAGATGTATATTGAGTTACAGGATGCACATAGAAAATTCGTATCATAAAACAGTAAACTTTTCTCTAATTTCATGGGCGCAGATAAGTGGGCCGACAGTTCCGGAGATTGAAAATAAACAGGGCTAGATTGAAACTAAGACAATTATGCTCACTTAATTTTTTTAAGATAATTTAGACGTTATTGAGATATTTCAACACAACACGAGCACTGAATACATTCTCTGATATGTATTTCTCTCGATGTACATTCATTGATAGCAGCAGTGTATATGCACCTTGGACTGTATATCTCAGAACTTGTGTACAAGGAAAATTTTCTTTATTCTCAAACTTTAAGGAATACATTATACTTAACTAGTGGAGTGAAGGTGAAATGCAGCACTATTGATCTTCGTGTAGTCAACAGGCTTTAAAATTAACAAACCAACAACCTGGAGTCTACCTGGAGGGCATTCCAGGGATCAACTCCCACACGGCCCGGTCCACGACCAGGTCTCCCGGTGGATCAGGGCCTGATCAACGAGGCTGTTGCTGCTGGCTGCACGTAGTCCAACGTACGAACCACAGCCCGGCTGATCCAGCACCGACTTTAGGTATCTATCCAGCTCCCTCTTGAAGACAACCAACTACACCAACAACCATCTCTTGATAAGAGAGAAAATAAATCCCAGAACGGGTGGGACTCGAATCCATGGCAAGCCAGTCCTAAAATTTGTGTTATTACGATTTCGTGAATCATGAGAGAAATTAAATATTTGCTTATATTTTCCACTAACACAAGTCTATAATTGTTTATTGTTTACTTACAATGAGTTTGTATTAAATTCTATAACTGAATGTAAAACACGTAAGAATATAAAGGAGAAACACTGCTGCAGAGTTACTGGCCCATGCTAGGCAGGTCTAACTCATACCCACTCAAATACTTAAGATAAGAACGAAGTCATGGTCACTGGGGACCATACCACCCAGCTCCGGACCTCCATACCACCCAGATCCGGACTGCCATACCACCCAGCTCCGGACCTCCATACCACCTAGCTCCAGACCTCCATACCACCCAGCTCCAGACCTCCATACCACCCAGCTCCAGACCTCCATACCACCCAGCTCCAGACCTCCATACCACCCAGCACCAGACCTCCATACCACCCAGCACCAGACCTCCATACCACCCAGCTCCAGACCTCCATACCACCCAGCTCCAGACCTCCATACCACCCAGCTCCAGACTTCCATACCACCCAGCTCCAGGCCTCCATACCACCCAGCTCCAGACCTCCATACCACCCAGCTCCTGACCTCCATACCACCCAGCTCCAGACCTCCATACCACCCAGCTCCAGACCTCCATACCACCCAGCTCCAGACCGCCATACCACCCAGCTCTGGACCTCCATACCACCCAGCTCTGGACCTCCATACCACCCAGCTCTGGACCTCCATACCACCCAGCTCCGGACCTCCATACCACCCAGCTCCAGACCTCCATACCACCCAGCTCCAGACCTCCATACCACCCAGCTCCAGACCTCCATACCACCCAGCTCCAGACCTCCATACCACCCAGATCCGGACCTCCATATCACCCAGCTCCAGACCTCCATACCACCCAGCTCCGGACCTCCATACCACCCAGCTCCGGACCTCCATACCACCCAGCTCCGGACCTCCATACCACCCAGCTCCGGACCTCCATACCACCCAGCTCCGGACCTCCATACCACCCAGCTCCGGACCTCCATACCACCCAGCTCCGGACCTCCATACCACCCAGCTCCGGACCTCCATACCACCCAGCTCCGGACCTCCATACCACCCAGCTCCGGACCTCCATACCACCCAGCTCCGGACCTCCATACCACCCAGCTCCGGACCTCCATACCACCGAGCTCCGGACCTCCATACCACCCAGCTCCGGACCTCCATACCACCCAACTCCGGACCTCCATACCACCCAGCTCCGGACCTCCATACCACCAGCTCCGGACCTCCATACCACCCAGCTCCGGACCTACTCGGGAGTTCCACTCATTCATAAGTCTATTACCAAACCAATGCTTTCCTATATCCATTTTAAATCTATATTTTTCCATTATGAACTCACTGCTGCGTGTCTTGTCTTGGTTACATATTATTAGACACATGTGCAACATCTGGGTATCTTTATTGTAGACGTTTCGCCAACTAGTGAATTTATCAATACAAATTCAGGAACAAATGGAAGACTGTAGAACTATATACAAAAGATGAGGTAATCAGTCCCTCAGGCTTGGAGTTGGTGTGAACAGCACCGTAGGTGTGAAGATTCTGGAGCACAGGCAAGAAGGCTGGCGCTTATATACTGGCGTCAGGTGGTAAGGGACGGGTAGCAGACGAAGACAATGTCACTGGTAGACGGGATTTCCCAGTGGATGTAGGTCATACCCGAGGGACGGGTTAGTAGTAGTAGTAGAAGAAAGTTGTGTAGATGTCCTCTGAACCGAGATTCCATGATGTTGCAGTGTCTGACAGGTTGTTCATGAATGGTGTACAGTACCGCCAATGGATGGCGAATCGTCTACAATAAAGATACCCAGATGTTGCACTTGTGTCTAATTTTCTTCTTGTCGGTATTGTATACCATTCATGTACAACTATATATTTTTAGCATGTTATTTAATTCCCCTTTATTTATTCCTGTCTTCCCTTTATACACAATCATGTCCTTCCTAACTCGACGCCTTTCCAGAGAGTTCAGATTCAGTTTATCCTCGTAGGTAAGTTTTTTGATACATAGAATGAAGTTTGTCATCCTTCTCTGTATGTTTTCCAGTTCATTTATGGCCTTTCTAAAATTTGGAGACCGAACTGTGCAGCATAATCTAAATGAGGCCTCTCATTATTTATACTTGATATGAAGCCAAGAAGTTTATTAGCTGCATTTCGAACACTTATGCTCTGTTGTCTTGGCTTTAGATTACTTCTAACCAGAATTTCTAAATCTTGTTCGCATTCAGTGTGACTGAGATCTACATCATTCAGTTTATAAATGCCATGGTTATTCTCTTTTTCCCCAGGCTCAGACCCCTACATTCGGCTTCATTAAACTGCATCTGCTATTTCTCCGACCCCTGCTACAGCCTATCTACATCTTCTAGTGCCTTCATCAGAAATTATCTGACAGCATATTTTAACGTCATCGGCAAATTTGCTAATGTCGCTATTTATTCCTTCATCTATGTCGTTTATGTTTATTGTGAACAACAAGAGACCCAATACTGACCCCTGTGGAACACCGTTTGTGACGCTCCCCCACTCTCATTTCTCCACACTTATTGAAAACCCGTTGCCTGTCTGTCAACCATGCTTCGATCTAGGAAAAAAAATTCTCCTATATCGCGCCGTTAGGTATACAAGGTGATAGATGACGAAAAACACACAGAGCAGCATATGAATTTATCCTGATCCTATATCCTTTAAGCTGATACAATTCCCCTTAAACAATATATTGAAATAATAAAGTTCGGAGCTCTTTTACTGTCATGAAGTTAGTAATAAAGAAAGGAAACTAATTTTAAGACCAGTGCTCACACGCCATGATCTTCGCTTTCCTATAACAATAAGGCTTTCCGTGAACTTATGTGATGCGGTGTTCTGCTTGCTGGTGGTGGTTGGTATTCTGTTTGAAATTTACATTTCGCCTGGATGTCTGATTTTCTTTAATAATAATAATAATAATAATATATCTTTATTTACTACAAGTACATGTACAAGGTATACAGGCCTAGCTGACATCAATGACATACTATATAGAAAGCCCCTTGTTATGTTGAGCAATTCCCGCAAATTAGGTCAGTTTTGTCCCAGGATGCGACCCACACCAGTCGACTAACACCCAGGTACCCATTTTACACTGATGGGTGAACAGGGACAGGGACAGCAGGTGTCTTATGGAAACACGTCCCTAATGTTTGCCAGCCGTACCGGAGGAGATTCGATCTCCGGACCTCAGATTGTGCGCTAGCGATCGAGCTACGGGACACCTACACCGTGGCTCCAGACACGCTTGATAACCTTCACCAGGGTCCTAGACACGATTGATACCGAAACTACACCAGGGCTCTAGACACGCTTGATAACCTTCACCAAATTATATCACTCCAATATTGATTTGTCAGTCATTAAAAACAGTCAACGTTTGTGCTTTGGGCAGCAGCTTAACATCATGTGCGCTTCTGACTGCAGTCAATCATGGTATGTTTTAGACCACAGCTAATCAACCAATGCGTTTCATCCGAGGTTCCTAATAGCATCACTGAAGGTAAAAAACGATAAAAGGAAAATTACATTGTCCAACTCAGTGACTTCCTCTTAAGACAGCGCTTGTGAAAAAAAAGGCATTCTTTTTAAATTGTCGAAACTGCCAATGATAACATTGGCATTCGTAAAGTGAATCTTGAGTATGGTGATTGTGAAGCGCTGGGCTCCTATCAACGTGTCGAACAAAAACTTGTTAGAATATGTTATATTCCAAAATATTAATACAGTATTTTGTAGCGAGTTGGGTTATTTCACTTAGAAAGTAAGGCAGTCCACTCAGTGTGTGTGTGTGTGTGTGTGTGTGTGTGTGTGTGTCTTTTTCACTCAGTGATGGATAAAGAAGATACAAAGAAGCAAGAGGAAAAAGCGAAAGGAGAATTAGAGGAGGAGGACGACGACGATGAACCTGCATCACATTATTGCACTAGGTGGTGGTGGTGCAGCAGTGCAGCGTCTGCAACATTAAGCTACTTGTAACATCTGTGCTTACCCTCCCACCAGTTCATAATACCCAGCGCCTCAGGCCACCGCACCCCAAGCTACACACGCACACATCAATCTCAACCCCGACCCCCACACACACACACACACACACACACTCGCAATCTCTCTACCTCCTCTCTCTCTCTTTCTCTTCCCCCTCTCTTTCCCCCCTATCTTCCCTCTCTCTCTTCCCCTCTCTTCCCCTCTCTCTTCCCCTCTCTTCCTCTCTTTCTCCTTTCTTTCTTCCCCTCAATCTCTTTCCTGCCTCTCTCTCTCTTTCCCTCTCTCTCTCTCTTTCCCTCTCTCTCTCTCTTTCCCTCTCTCTTCTCCCTCTCTCTTCTCCCTCTCTTTCCCTCTCTCTCTCCTCTCTCTTCTCTCTCCCCTCTCTCTTCCTCTCTCTCTTCTCCCTCTCTCTTCTCCCTCTCTCTTCCCTCTCTCTTCTCCCTCTCTCTTCCCCTCTCTCTTCTCCCTCTCTCTCCCTCTCTCTTCCCCTCTCTCTTCTCCCTCTCTCTTCCCCTCTCTCTTCCCCTCTCTCTTCCCTCTCTCTTCTCCCTCTCTCTCTCTCTCCCTCTCTCTTCTCCCTCTCTCTCCCTCTCTTCCCTCTCTCTTCCCCTCTCTCTCTTCCCCTCTCTCTTCCTCTCTCTCTTCCTCTCTCTCTTCCTCTCACCCCCTCTCTTTCCCCCTCTCTTCCCCCACATGGAAATGTATTGAACAGGACAATGACCAAGACATCTATGCATGACTCAGATATCTTTATTGACGAAATATTTCGCTTGTAGGTGATTACATTACTGGAACTGATACAAGTGGAGAGGTACTTTGACGTGATCATTCCTCCAGTCTTGATATAAGATGGTCAGTCTCTTAGGCTGAAGCAGAAGCATGAGGACAGTATGGGGAAATTTACCAGCCAAGTCTACTTTCCGACATAAACTGAAATATACTTAGCTTCAGTGATGATTCAGACTTTTTGCAGCCGCATTCAAGAATTCTCCTTCGCTTGAATCGTGGTAGTCTCAGCTCTGAGCTGTAGAATGACGAGTATTAAATACCAATTTGCCCCAAAGGAGCGTATATTTCAGCGTTTCATACCTTATCTGAAATGCTTAGTAATACTTGGTTTTGGTGAAATCACCCGCACCTGACGAGGTCTATTGGTAATTCCAGTCAAATCTCACCCCTATCTATCAGATGCAGCTAATATAACTAGGTGTGGGTATGGCTAGACTTACATGGGTATTGTAACTAACCCAATTTCCCCTAGTTTGTGCAAGGGAAAGTATGACCCCGGTATCGTTGTTTTGAATGGACTGAAGGCTTGAGTGTCTCGGAGAATGTTGCACTGATGTTCACCACTGCGTCGGGAATATTCTTTGCAATCACTTGCTACCGGTTGCACTTCACTATTCAGTTCCATCATTTGTTCATAGTTTCGTGGTATTATCCACAAGAGGAAGAACACGGATACCCAGTAACACCACGTGATTAGTTCTACCGCGAATTTCCTGACTTATATATGGGAACTAGTCTAACTTTCTTAGTTTCCTGAAACTGTCAGAATGAAGAAGAGTGAAGAACACACTGGTCCCTACTGTCCCTTTGTCTTATGTTCGATAAGGAGGCAACGGTCACGTGACACAAGTCCTCGTTCGTTCCTTGAAGCAATCTGCCCTCCGCCCTCGTCGTCCCCACAAAGAATATGCTGAACTCGGCTTGATTTCTCTCCCTTGCTAAACATTGCAACAGTATTCAATATAAGATTGTAGATTTCTTGTTATCTAGCTATAGACTAGAACTGATAATAGTCCTAACTTGTAGATAAAGTGGGTGCAGGTTTTCCCTTAATTTTCCTGCTAAGGAGAAAGGAGTAATTACTCTAGTTTAACTGTCACTTGTAGTTGCAACGAAAACTGGAAAGGAGAGGATAGTGTGTCTTGTGATGCTGGTACGAACATGTGTGTTCAATTAATCTGTTTGCGAGGAAGTAAGGCTCCAGCCTCTTCTGGGAGGGCTGAGTCCCTCATAGGGCTGAGAGGGAAGCTGAGAGATACTCTCTTTACTGGAGAATTTTCTTCACAGACAGAGACATTCTCTACATAATGGAACCGGAAGTGAGGTTTAGCAACTTGCAGATGAGGTCATAGGCAAGCTGGGCCCACTAGTGGAAGTAGGTCATGTTAAACGGTTAACAATAGAGTTGTAGAAGACATGCCCGATACAAAGATGCCATGGTGTTGCTCTATCAGACATGTGTCATATCAAAATGGTATAGAGTACCGACAAGTTGACGATGTGCAACACTTAGGACATCTTTATTGGATACGTCTCGTGTCCAGAGACCTTGGTCACTCCAGATGATACAAGAGAATGAGAAACCACTGTATATAAATAATGGAGAAAGCGAGTCATTATTGAAGATCTGGAAAAGGCATCAGGTCATTTAAGTACCTTGTCAAGTGGCAGAAGCAAATCAGTGTGGAATGGTATCAAATGTGCAAGAGTAAAAGACATCATGTATTTGCTAACTCTTTTTTCTATGGTATTTTAAGTAGCAATTAAGGAAGATTCATTTCAGTGGCGCCTGTTAGTGCTGGATTCCTTGTAGCTCAATTCTTTGTTCCAGTGCATAAGATGGCCCTTTGTTGATCTGTGTTAGTGTCTGGTTATACGTATTTGTGTTTTAGAAACCGTTTCTCCTACATATATTTTGTGCTCCTCCTCTTCCCCTCCCCCTTCACAATATAGTGTTTACTTCTGCTTCACCACTGGGTTTGTCACACAGCTTTTCTTATGCTGAAGTTCCTGCTGGAAATCTTGACCATGGTAGCTACGCGGATGTTGCTTCTTGAAAGGGCATGTTTGATATTGTTGTCCACCTCTCCTCCAGGTAGAATCAAGAATCAGGGTTTCTCGGTGGTGGCGTTGTCATATTCATAACCTGAGTATATTCATAACCTGAATATATGAAGGCATGAGTGATGTACTCTCGCCACGACACTTGCACTTCTTTGGTACGAGTGTCGTGGTGTGAGTAGAAATGAGTAAAATCATTTTTTTTTTTTTTTGTAGACTCTGAGAAAAGGGTGTCTTTTTTTGTCGCCTGCCTAGAGGAATACCAAGAAACGGTAGTTGCCCTTCCTTTTCTAGTTGAAGAATATATTTGATAATTTCGACGATGCTGATCTTCTATGAGAAGGTCTTGCATGTTGAGTCTTCTGGCTGGGTAGAGGTAAGTTAGTGGCATCGAAAAAGTGTGATGACTTTAAATGAGGCTGTTTATTCTTAATTTTATCTTTGATACGGGAATATATCCCTTGAGTGCTTAAGATGAGCAGAACTTTTGGTGTCTAGCATGTTGGATAGAATTTTGGTCAGGCGTCTAGCTAGCCTGTGCGGAACATTTCCAATACCTGATGTGACAAGACTGATGAAAATACCAGGTTTGTATGTCTTTGAGTGTCCGTATAACCTGGCTGGTCTAGATTGTTCTGGCGACAGTTATAAAAGTTACTTATGCTGTTGAGAACTGCAAGGGATGCGGCGTGTTGTTTATAAGAGGCTCATGGTGTATTCATGCAAGTGGCGCTCTGTGATGGGTTGAAATGGGTCCTAGGACACTAATATGAGTGTAACCGGGACGACACCAACAACACTTGTGTCTTACACAGATCTAAGGAGGACCATCTCATTCAACTAGAACACAGCAGAATTTATCTGCAGAGTTCGACCTTGATAGGAGCCACTGTATTAAAACTTTCTTAATTGCTTTTCCAACACCACAGAACAAAGAGCTGGCAAACACATCGTAACTTCCACTCCTGTATATTTGATTCTACTCCACGCTGCTTCCCTGCTGCCACGTGACATGGTAATTAGATAACCTGACACCATCGCCTGATCTTCAATAGTGACCTGCTTTCTCCACTACATATACTGTGATTTCTCATTATCTTGTATCATTTGGACTGACCAAGGTTTCAAGACCGTCACGTACCCAAGTAAGAGGTCCTAAGTGTAGGTACTAGTGTCCTTTCATCCATATTGTAGGTATCATTACACCTGTCTTCGGTAACAGCCACAGCTTACCAGCCAGAAACAAATGGAAGTGTCGACAGTACCACTCAGCCCATTAAATATACTCTAGACATCTTGTTCGAGAAAGTATTCAAGAAGCGGGACAAATTTGTACCCTATGCACAATTTGCACTAAACAAAACTGTTCCTTATTTTAGGCAGCCAGTTTCATGAAACGTTCCTAGAGCATTTCAGAACGCACGAAATCCAAGTGAACTTGGCCATTAGCTTATTATTAACATGTAAGAAAGATATCCATACCAAGGTGGAAAAAGTTATTTCTTGTGCAAATTATTATTCTGGGAGATAACCAAATAAATATTTTTGTCTGATGAAGAAGACTGTATGTGGTAAAATTAATTCCAGGCCAATCAGCGGCTAGTATTAAGACTCAGATGAAAAACGACTTAAGAGTGGACTACTGTCTAAAGAAAGACGTGTGTGAAATAAAACTATTGAAACACCGTAGAGTGATTACTGCCTCAGAAACTGTTTCACAGTAAATGCGAATAACATTAAATAAATAATATGTTTTAGGATAAGCTTAGATTTGGTTAGTTTGGGTTGGGTTGGGCTACATTGTCTTAGGTTGGGTTAAGCTTGACTAACAGCTAACCTAACAAAAAGATCTGCCAATTTATAAATACAAGGACTGAAGACCAAGAAAAGTGCATGGTTCATTTCGGCAGAATAAAGATGTTTCGCCCAGTGAAAAATTGTATGTTGGAGGTCACCTTGTCCAGGCGGATCAAGATAAGATTGTAACTTCCTGATGGGACGTATACATCTATCTCATGGTTTAGTCAAAAGAGCGATGACCCATATGGGTGTCTATTAATCCGATTGATGTATGTAGGGATGTAAAAAGATGGAAGTTTCAGTGGTTGAGTGTAGTGGAAGCATCAACGTTCTTAGGAACATCAACTATTCTTGTTTATGTATGTTTGAACCTTCCATATTTGACGTTGATGCCAATTTTCTTTGATAAAAGTGTTTCTAAGGGGCTGCTGTATAACTTACAATAGCAATACTGATTTCATGTCCTAAATATTTGTATTGTTCACAGAACTCAGACAGTGTTACTGATTTGGGAGGGTGGCAGATTGTTAGTGCAGCCATTGGCACATTAGATTTTGGTTTTATTTGCGGATAATGGAAGACCAGAGTCAGTGCTGCTTGATGACAAGACGTCGAGGAGAGCTTGCAGTCTGCTTTGCTTGCAGAAATGCGAACATAATCTGCATAACAAGTGACAGCCTTATGATCTTGTATAGTGATGTTTGACACAAGTCAGTGTGGCTGAGTACAAAACAAAATCACTGCGAGGCTAAACCCCTAAGAAGAGAACCCATCTAGGCAGAAGATAGGAAAGTGATGAAAATATATGAAAGGTGAAGAGGTAGGGAGAGGAGGAGATAGAGATCCGGTCAAGTCAGTGTTCTGAAGTTTGGAGTATTTGCAATGCGAAGGGAAGGTTTCAACAGAGACGAAAACCAGGACTATGAGTCATATGAAATGTGAATAAGGGATTCTTCAACAAGACGGCGTCTGTGAGAGGTTAAAAGAAGGGTTGACAGTTCTGGAAGAGGACCAGTTAATATGATGACTGTGATCTGTAGCATGACAGAAAAAAGCAGTTAGTGTAGGCAAGACTAACACTTTTGTGCTAAGTCTGTCGGAAAGAGAGCGGCAGTTTCTCCAAAGTATTGGAGTGGACAAGAAGAGCAGGAAATGGAGTAGACTTCGGAAGAATCAGTGGAATGAGAGGTACGAATAAAATTACTCCGAAGAATATTAGTTTAGCGAAAAGTAAGTTTGATATCTGAAGAACGGAGAGTGTTAAGATTTAGGTGACTGGAAATATATAGGGAAGATAGACGATAGATGATGTCACAGGAGAAGAGAGTTTGGGAGAGAAGAAAGTTCGATTAGCATGTGAGTTGACAAAGTTAATATAATCGGAAAGATAGCCAAGGCGAGAGAACGAATTGGCACTTTTGGCCAATAAATTCGAGCAACACTGGAACATACTTTTTGTAGATGTTTTAAGCTCAGAAAAAATAAAAGACTTTAAGAAACAGTTGTTTAGACACTCAATAAATATCAAATTGAACTAAATATATGTAGTGTAGTACCCTGACCTTGCCTGTCTTCCACAGCTTCACATTGTGGTATTCTTTCTTCTTTGTAAAAGTTAAGAAATCTGCATGAAAAACTGTGAGCTAAACCTGGACTGCAGCATTTTTAGCCAACCTGACTACTACGGTTATCCTCTGTGAAAAGACCAGCAACCAGGACTCTGTTAACGAGGCACGGACAAAGATGTTCTGCCAAAAAAATAAAAAAAATCGATGGAACACCCCACATACGCAGGACGCATTAAGTACTCAAAAGCGAGCTGATAGCAGGCTGAGCTCTGGACCGCGAGTTACGTGACCCTGCAAATAACCCATCCCTTGAGGAACGTGACTGGACTCTGGACAAGAAAAACATCTTGATTCCCTGAGTGGAATGCGTTTCCCGTAGCATCAGAAACATGGAATGAGTTGGTTAGGTGTGTGTGTATGTGTGTGTACTCACCTAGTTGTGGTTGCAGGGGTCGATTCACAGCTCCTGGCCCCGCCTCTTCACTGGTCGCTACTAGGTCACTCTTCCTGCTCCACGAGCTTTATCATACCTCTTAAAGCTATGAATGGATCCTGCCTCCACTACATCACTTCCCAGACTATTCCACTTCCTGACAACTCTGTGACTGGAGAAATACTTCCTAACATCCCTGTGATTCATCTGATTCTTCAACTTCTAATTGTGACCCCTTGTTGTTGTGTCCCATCTCTGGAACATCCTGTCTCTGTCCACTTTGTCAATTCCTCTCAGTATTTTATATGTCGTTATCATAGCATCCCTATTTCTCCTGTCCTCCAGTGTCGTCAGGTCGATTGCCCTTAATATCTCCTTGTAGGACAGGCCCCTTAGCTCCGGGACTAGTCTTGTTGCAAACCATTGCACTTTCTCTAATTTCCTTACGTTCTTGGCTAGGTGTGGGTTCCAGACTGGTGCTGCATACTCCAATATAGGCCTGACATACACGGTGTACAGGGTTCTGAACAATTCCTTATTGAGATGTAGGAATGCTATTCTTAGGTTTGCTAGGCGCCCATATGCTGCAGCAGTTATTTGGTTGATGTGCGCCTCAGGAGATGTGCCGGGTGTTATACTCACCCCAAGATCCTTTTCCTTGAGTGAGGTTTGTAGTCTCTGGCCCCCTAGACTGTACTCCGTCTGCGGTCTTCTTTACTCTTCCCCAATCTTCATGACTTTGCACTTGGTGGGGTTGAATTCCAGGAGCCAGTTTCTGGACCAGGCTTGCAGCCTATCCAGATTCCTTTGTAGTTCTGCCTGGTCCTCGTCCGACTGAATTGTTCTCATCAACTTCACATCATTTGCAAACAGGGACACTACTGAGTCTATTCCTTCCGTCATGTCGTTCACATATACCAGAAACAGCACCGGTCCTAGGATTGACCCCTGTGAAACCCCGCTCGTCACAGGCGCCCACTCTGACACCTCGCCACGGACCATGACTCGCTGATGTCTTCCCAACAGGTATTCCCTGATCCAATCTACTCACCCCTCTCTCTCTTGTCTTACTGCTGTCACCCTGTCATAGAACTCCAGTAGGTTTGTGACACAAGATTTCCCGTCCCTGAATCAATGCTGGTTGTCATTGATAAGATCATTCCTTTCTAGGTGCTCCAACACTCTCATGATAATCGTCTCCATGACTTTGCATACTATACATGTCAGTGACACTGGTCTGTAGTTTAATGCTTCGTGTCTTTTTTTTTTTTTTTAATTTGGGACTACATTTGCTGTCTTCCATGCATCAGGTAGTCTCCCTGTTTCGATAGATGTGTTGAAGATTGTTGTTAGTGGTACACATAGCGCCTCTGCTCCCTCTCTCAGGACCCATGGAGAGATGTTATCCGGACCCATCGCCTTTGAGGTATCTAGCTCGCTTAGCAGACTCTTCACTTCTTCCTCGGTTGTATGTATTGTGTCCAGCACTTGATGGTGTACCCCACCTCTCCGTCTTTTTGGAGTCCCTTCTGTCTCCTCTTTGAATCTCATATACTTTTCGGTCGTTTCTTGTGATCTCTCCTCCTTCCTTCCTCAGCCTGTGTGTGTGTGTGTGTGTGTGTGTGTGTGTGTGCGTGCGTGCGCGTGCGTGCGTGCGTGCGCTCAAGAACACCGAAGCCCGTGGTGGGAGATGTACATTCAGTAAGGCTCAGATGAAGTGCACAGAACTTTGCAGCTGTAAATGTCTCAGAGACAATGGAAAACGATTTAATGTACAAATAGGTGTGAAGTCAGCTTTTCATGAATTTTAAACAGCAAACATACATGTTGATTTTGACATTATTGCTGTCTTAGGCTATTTAACTGCTCTGTCCATTACGTGCAGTAGCTACATGTGTAATGCACACGATATTAGTGTAATATCCTACAACTTTAGATACAGAGGTGTGCTACGTAGATAATTAAAGAATGAGTTGTATGAAAATTGGTGATTAATTTCTCTTAAGTGCTGATATCTTAGATAACTTTATTTTGTAATTAAGCGGTTAACTTTGTGTTAAAATATATAAATAAATGCTTATATGTATCAAATTTCATTATACCCACCATGGAATTTGATGCTTTAATCCACAGAGTTCCCGGGGTTTTTTTTTTTTGTTATACTGTCTGACTAGCTAATTCACATATAAACATGAAAATAGTTTAAGGCTATAAATAAATATTCCCTAATGGGTTTGACAGATTGGTGATTTTTTTTCATCCTACGAAGTTTTCGTTTATAATTTGTCAGATGCTTTACTGCAACAAGAGAAAGGTTCATGCAACTATTGGCAAGTGCAGGCGCCCTCTGCTCAGTTTTATACCAACAATTCGTGGATTTTGAATCTGTGTGAAAACTTTAGAAAGCCTTTTCTGCTCGGCTTCAAACTCTCAACACGGGTGTTATCTTATTTAGAAGAAGGTTGGGACTATTACTGAGGTATATAGATGTCAATTTAAAATTATTTTTTTTAGAATTGTGTGGTATTTTTTTCTGTAAAATATCTTCAGTATGCTTCATTTAACAGTTTTAATCTATAATGATTGATGCATCTTATTGATAATATTCTTTATCTGGGCTTGTACAGATGAAAGTTTACCAGTTTTCTAACGTTGTTAATTAACTTGAGAATGAGTAATAACTGCCTCTTTTGATCGAGTTAAATTTTTCAGCCACGGTGGATTTTGCTCATAGTTTGCTTCTTACTAATTTTGGGCTGAGATTTATTTTGCCAAAGTTATTTCAAATTGCTTAATATGCATTAATTAGCGAATACCTCCTGCTGGTGTATCCTAATTAGTTATTTTTAATTGATCTTCGGCGGTGTCAGTTATACGATAATCACACATTAACAAAGGTTTCAGCTTACGTTTAAAAATGTTTGTTTCTAATTAATTTTGTGACGCTGATTTTTAATCTAACCTTAAGTTTTTCTCCAACATGTACAGCCTCTCTGAAACAGAACTCCACCCCGCCCCACTTGCTTTTTCATTATATTGTATTCAGAATGCTTGGTCATTTTATGGAAGATGATTTATGGTTTTGTTTGATTTTTGTGGATTTGTGATACTGTTTTACCACTAACGAATTGTATGTTTTCTCTTTATTAAAGTGGTATTTTCAACTGTCAGGTTACAGGTCCAGTGTGCCTTGTGATTGCTTAAAAGACGATAATATTTTTTTATATATGTGGCAACTTTATTTTCAAGAAAGCAGATCAGAAAAATCAAATCTCTTGTGAAAACAGCCTATTTTCACTACTTTGGTGTGAAAATCGGAAATCTGGGCAAGTTGTAAGCACCTCACTGCTGTTGTGCGACTTTCTCCAACTCCTAACTCAAGTGGTTTGCTGGAATAATAATATTATCTTTATTTCTACAAGTACATGTACAAGGTATACAGGCCTAGCTGACATCAATGACATACTGATATATAGAAAGCCTCTTGTTATGCAGAGCATTTTTGGCAAATTAGGTCAGTTTTGTCCCAGGATGCGACCCACACCAGTCGACTAACACCTAGGTTCTCATTTTACTGATGGGGAACATAGACAACCGGTGTAGAGAAACACGCCCAATGTTTTATACCCTCGCCGCTGGGAATCGAACCCAGACCCTCGCCGTGTGAAGCGAGAGCTTTAGCAACCAGGCCACGGAAGGAAGTCATGTATGTCATTTGCAGTCCTGATGGTATGGAGGGAACCTAAGGATCACACCACGGACTGTTATTTCTGAATCATAATTGTCAGGGTTTTCATAAAAAAAAAACAGATCCAAAATAACATATCCAGATCTTCTGCAATCATCCCATGGATGGCGGGGAAGCCACTAACTCAGACTACAAGTTGGAACCAACTGGCGCCAACAACTAGGAATTATATTTTGTGACTCAAAGTAATCTTAACGATGTGCCCGATCATAACTTATCCAAGAAACATTCAGAGTGCGCCAGTGGAATTTACTGCACCTAGACACAATCGGTATATTCAGAATGACAGAAACTTTAAATTGTGATGTTAATTGTCTTTTCGATGCTTTGGGTCGCCATCATGATCGTGCAATGTGGTGTTTGTCTATTGATTTTAGCAAAACAAGTCTTAAGGTTGTCGTACTTCATAATGGCAACACCAAACTAAGTCTGCCTTTAGCTCTTTCCGAAGACTTGAAACATGAAACAATGCAAAAACTTGTCACTATAATCGAATATGAGAAGTTTGGGTGGAAAATCTATGGAAACCTAAAAGTAATAGGTTTGTTAATAAGATTGCAGAGTGGATTTACAAAGTGCTGCTGTTCTCTGAGGCTGTGGAACAGTCCAGATACAACGCAGCACAACATTCAACGTATGTGACCAACTCGAGAATCTGTGTGGCCTTACTAGTGATGTATAGAGCTGGTACTTGTACTTCCTGATATAAATCCAAGTAATCTGTTAGCACTTAAGCACTGCATTGGCTTCAGATTTCTGCTTAACATAACTCCCAAGTCTTTTTCACATTCTGTATGATCAAGCACTACATTACCTAGTTCATATCTATGCGGATTATTTTCATTCCCAATAATTAGGACTTTACTCTTGTCCACACTGAACTTCATTTGCCACTTTTCGGACCTTGACATTAGTTTGCCCAAATCTTCCTGAAGTTAAATGGAATCCTCAGAATATATTATTCGGCCTATTTTTGTGCCATCAGCGAATTTACTCGTGTCATTCGTTATTCTTTCGTCAAGGTCATTAATGTAAATATGAACAATAATGGGTTTAAACTGATCCTTGTGGAACTTTAACTGTGACCAGTGCCCAGTCTCTTTGCTGTATATTAGTCAACTATGCCTCTATCCATATTAGAACCTTTCATCCTTTGCCATGAACTGCCACTTTTCTCAATAGTCTTTTGTGTGGTACTTTTTCAACAGCATTACTGAAATCCAAATAAACAGCATTATATCTTTTATCATGGTCCATTGCGGCAAATGCTTTATTGAAGGTGGTCAGTAAATTTGTCAGGAGGACGACCTCTTGTGACTCTGTGTTCAGGCTATTCAAATTATGCTCCTTAAAGTGGCTTCATATAACGATTACAATTGATTCCAACAGTTTTCCTATTGATGTCAGGCTTATTGGGTTGTAATTTAATGGAATTGACTTATTCCTTGATTTAAAGATAGAAATTACATTGAACATCTAACGCTCATTATCAGTAACCTGGCCAGATGTATCTCTCAGTGGTCTTATTATTTCCTGAACTTTTTCCCAAACACTTTGAATTTTTTGTTTAGATTAGTCTTTGATTCACTAGCTACTTTAATTTCATAGTCGAGTTTAACCTTTCTAACTAATATCCTTCTATACATCTTTTAATATTAACATATTGGCCTATAATGCTATCCTCTTCCCTTCTGATGCACCTATAAATTCCTCTCATCTTTCCTAATAGATGTTTGTCTCTTATTCATCCATTTCAGATCGTTTTTTATATGACCTAATTTCTCTCTGGGGAATAAATATACTTTGAGCACATTGTACATTATTAATAAAAAGTCATATTCTCAGATGCTTTCGTTATTGTGAGTATGATCTTCAACAGAATCATTAGCTAGATAATTCTAGTGAAGGTTAGACAGGTGATCCCTAATTCCATTATAATCGGGATTTTTATACAGAATTTTCCTTATTCTCGTAATCCCAAGCAATGTTAATGGTAATAGATTTGTGATCAGTTGCGACAAACTCTTCAGAGATCTCTAGATTATTTACGAGGGTTTCCTTATTTGAGAAAATCAGGTCTTGTAGGTTATGTTGCAAACTGCTTCAAAAAGCAGTTTAAAATATTAGGAAGTCAGAGGACTCCAAATTACCGTTCAAATAGTTCTTTTCTGTCAGGACTCACATCTTCATTTCTTTTATTTAATATCAGAAACTTTTGCCGTACTCCGTATTACTCATTTTGTGTGCATAGATGTAGAGGAAGCTGGGCTTGTAGGAGACGGGGCTACCTTTCCTGTACCGTGTAGTGAATAATACACTTAGTATATATAGACTCACGTATCAGAAAGTTTTCATTTTTTTACACCTGGTCCATTGTCAGTGTACACGCACGTGACCCACTGCAAGTGCCCACCTGTCAGCCTGCCAGTGTCCACCTGTCAGCCTGCCAGTGTCCACCTGCAGCCGCTACCCTTGCATAGGTCAGACGTCACCTCGACATTCTCCATGGTTGTAATAGGCCAGCTGCTGCCATGCATGGTAGCAACAACCAAGTCGGGTTATTTGTTCAGTACATGCCAGAAAGAAGGGAGGGCACACAGGTACTGTGTGCGTAAGGCGGGTGGGGAAATGGAAGGGGAAAAAAAGTTTAAGAATTACAAGGAATAAGCCTGTTGAGTATTTGGCACAACATATATATGTCGTGCCAAATACTAATGAAAACAATGCAAGAACTAGTTGGACAAGTCATAGCCTTCGAGTCCTAGTAAATTACAGTGACCAGCGAGGTACAGGGTATGGGGAGAGGAGACAGAAGCCAGATGTTGTCTTGAAATCTCCTAACTACTAAACACTCACTGAACCCACTCTAAAACCCGCACGAACCGTCAGATACATTCAGCAGATGGGACAAATTGAAATCTTAAGGATTTTTGATGTTTGTCCAGCAGTTGCATCAGGACGATCAGTTGACAGCGAGTCAATAATAGTAGTGATAGAAGTCGAAGGCTGTGATAGGCTTAGCAGAACTGGTGGTAACTAGAAGTAGTACTGGTACCCACAGCTCTGTGCGAGGCAGTGGAGTAACACGAGTAGCAAGATAGAAACTACTAATTTAATAGAGGTAGTTGCAGCCCAGGTCTTACATCCACTTCCATCTCTCCTATAAATGACAAACTTAATTTTTAAATATGGTATTGTATTTTTTTCACGCCAGCCGGAGAGAGTGGAGAGAAAGCCTTCTCTTTTTCTATCACTATCTCGTTTAAATACTCCTTAATAGTTCTAAATCTACATAGTGAATAGTTCTCAGCAGAGAGCCTCTGTGTGGACTTACAAGATCTTTACTGTCTTTCCCTTGTCCTCCCATGTAAATGTTCTCAGATCATGTCAGTAAATGTCCACAAATCATGTATATGCATCACATTCATGTGAATGTATAAACCATCACGAAAATTCCATAAGATTATGCCAATGTACCTAACTCAAGCAAATGTTTACAAGACGTGTATTGGTGTGGAGGAAAAATTCTCCAGTTTGAAAAGGGGATGGGGGGGGTATCTCTCAGCTCTACACAACTGGTACTGAGATCACGAAGGGGTCCATCTCGTGTGTAAATTCCAAAAATGGACTAAATGGCCAGACGTTTTCGTAAGGTGGTAGATTTCTGGTTGCTTCTCGTGTGCATTCAAAATTACGGGATTTTTTGTTGTGCGTGTGGGTGCGTGCGTGAGCATGCGTGTGATACTTATCACTCATAAAGGAACACTGGAGCTACAATAAACTAAGGATACCAGTGTTACTCTCTGAACACAGATGGTAAATTCAGTGTTGCGTAGCCCCGGGTATGATACAAGGCAGTAACACAGCTTAACAGTCAGCAACAGACTCTTTCATCATGGCTCACTACAACCCTGGAGAAGAAGACAGATAAAATAAAGACCTTAATGGGGGACCACAATATATTTTTATTAAAAATTGGATACATAATTGGTGTGCTGCAACCCTATTCTATATGATAGTTACTCAATGGGAGCAAAAGCTAGAAATATTTCCGTTTCACATTCCATTAAGCAGGATAAGGCTCATTCATGGTGTTGAAATATGTGAGTTTGCGCTGGGGAAACTTCTGAGGAATAATGAGGATATCATCAAGCATTCATCAGCTACAGGAACGTCACAGGTTTAGTTCCATACATTAACCTATATTTATGAATAATTTCCAAGGAAAAAAAAATACATGAAACAGGTAGCTTACATCTGGCAACGCTAGGAGTATTTGGTCAAATTTTGAGCGTACGTTTTCTCACGAACGGGCTAAAAGCTTAAGGATGGGTTGCTATACGAGACGACAACAAGACTTCAATCGGTTTTTGAAAAGGACAGAAGAGGCATAGGTGCTTTGAGGCACATATTATGGTCAGTAAAAACTGTTTTATTTCACAGAGGTTTAACTCGTAGATAAAACTAGACATCATCCTTGATAAAACACCAGGGTTACTTTTGCTCGACCTGAGCTTGAAAGAAACAAGTTCATCACTGTGGAACGTAAGTTTTAATAGATATAATACTATTCCATTAAAAAGAAAAGATCCATATTATGCAGAAAGCCTATAAAAAACCAGTGATGCGTGAAATTTTGCAAAGATTGAGACACTTATGCAACATATGGGAATCTTTATGAAGGAAACGCTTCGCCACACAGTGGCTTCATCAGTCCAATACAAAGCAGAGAGGGGTAAGGAAAGAAGTTTGAGGTAATCAGAGTCCCTGCCTGGAATCGATGTGTTCAGTCCATCACTCTTGTAGAAAGTACAGCATATGGCCGTAGAAGTGGCTTATATACTGTAGTCAGGTGAGTGGAAGCAGGAGGAGGCGGGGTCACAGTGGAACCATCCACTAGTGTAAGTAGGTCTTCGTCCAAAGGTTGGATATGTATTGAAGAATTCCTTGTATCAAGTTCCCATGATGTTGCAGTGTCTGACAGATGTTGGTTTTCAAACCATTTATCACATCTGTCAGACACTGCAACATCATGGGAACTTGATGCAAGGAATTCTTCAATACTTATCCAACCTTTGGACGAAGACCTACTTACACTAGTGGATGGTTCCACTGTGATCCCGCCTCCTCCTGCATACACTCACCCGACTACAGTATATAAGCCACTTCTACGGCCATATGCTGTACTTTCTACAAGAGTGATGGACAGAAACATCGATTCCAGGCTGAGGGACTGATTACCTTAAACTCCTCCTCTCCTTACCCCTCTCTGCTTTGTATTGGACTGAAGGAGCCACTGTGTGGCGAAAGGTTTCCTTAATAAAGATTCCCATATGTTGCATAAGTGTCTCAATCTTCAACTTGTTGGTTTTCAAACCATTTATAAAATTTTTGCAAAGAACAGGTCACCTCTCCTGATTTGTTGTTGCTGTTTTATAAAGTTTTGACGCTGATATTTCCGAGGTTCAGGTTTTCAAGGTGATATTCTCAAGGCTCAGGTTTTCAAGGTAATATTCCTGAAGTCTAGGTTCTCAAGGTGATATTCCCGATGTTCCGATTCTCAAGGTGATATTCCCGAGGTTCCGATTCTCAAGGTGATATTCCCGTGGTTCAGGTTCCTGAAGTCCAGGTTCTCGAGGTGATATTCCTGAAGTCTAGGTTCTTAAGGGAATATTCCCGAGGTCCAGGTTCTCATTGGAATATTCCCGAG
>WNWK01003003.1:40000-85000 GCA_009830355.1 Cherax destructor
GGTGCCTTCACCATCAGTGTGAGGTGTGAGTAGTAGTTAACGCTGCGGTGCCTTCACCATCAGTGTGAGGTGAGTAGTAGTTAACGCAGTGGTGCCTTCACCATCAGTGAGGAGTAGTGTTAACGCTGCGGTACCTTACCATCAGTGGAGGTGTAGTAGTAGTTAACGCAGCGGTACCTTCACCATCAGTGTGAGGTGTGAGTCGTTAACGCTGCGGTACCTTCACCATCAGTGTAAGGTGTGAGTAGTAGTTAACGCTGCGGTGCCTTCACCATCAGTGTGAGGTGTGAGTAGTAGTAACGCTGCGGTACCTTCACCATCAGTGTGAGGTGTGAGTAGTAGTTAACGCTGGGGTACCTTCACCATCAGTGTGAGGTGTGAGTAGTAGTTAACGCTGCGGTACCTTCACCATCAGTGTGAGGCGAGAGTAGTTAACGCTGCGGTACCTTCACCATCAGTGTGAGGTGTGAGTAGTAGTTAACGTTGCGGTGCCTTCACCATCAGTGTGAGGGGGAATTCTTTGTAATGGTTCGATAGTATGTTTTTGTTTTATAAATAAATCTAGAGGAGAAAAAGTGGAAAATTGTGGGAAGGGCACTGTTCCTAACCTACAGTACTGTGAGTGACTTGCATTGTTCAACATCTATAGATGCAGATCAGTGTAGGACTGTAGTGGTTCCTAACCTAGAGTGGCAAAGCAGTGAGTGACCGATATGAATCATAACAGAGCGGTACATAAATGATTTGCAATGTATGGTGACGTATCAAAGCGAGACTTGCACGGTTCCTGACTCAAGAGACAGGAAAATACAAACCCCTTTCGAGTACTACATGTCTTGCACAGGATTATATCATGATTTGACAACTGAAGGTTGAGTTACCAGGACCAAGGAGGCGTCTTGTCTAATATAAGATAAGCAGTATTCAATATACTGTAATATGAATGGATTAAACAAAATCTCGATTTCAAAAGATTTTCATGTCTGCAGAAAAAGTGAAGGTGTCACAGTATGGCAGTGCCAGTGTCCCTAGGATGATGTACCTGTAGTATGGCCGGTGGCACTAAGCTTTAACATGGGGGACAACACTGAATTGCATCCAACGGTCGCGCTGCAGTTTCCTGATTTAGGTTTGTGTACTCAATCATCCTCACTCAGCCAACCCTACTCTGCTGCTCAGCCAGGCCCACTCGTCCACCCCCAGCCAACCCCCACTCGGTGCCTTTTTTCAGCAAGCCCCACTCAGCCGGCTCCTCTCTTTTCAGCCACTTGCACCTGGTAATCACCAAGACCACTTAGTCACCTGGGGCCCTTACTCAGTCCCAATTGGTATCTCTGTCATTCCTATTTGAATCCTAAGCATAATCTATACAGACCTCTTCCTCATCCGGACCATTCACTCATCCCCATTCGGACCCTCACTCAGCCCCATTCGGACGCTGAACTACCTGGAGTTTACCTGGCGAGGGTTTAGGAGGTCAACACCCCGCGGCTCGGTCTGAGACCAGGCCTCGTATGGGTCAGGGTCTGATCAACTAGACTGTTACTGCTGGCCGCACGCAAACTGACGTACGAACCACAGCCCGGCTGGTCAGGTACGACTTTAGGTGCCTGTCCAGTGCCTTCTTGAAGACAGCCAAGGGTCTATTGGTAATCCCCTTAGTATGCTGGGAGGCAGTTGAACAGTCTTGGGCCCCGTACACTTATTGCGTTGTCTCTCAGTGTACTCGTGGCGCCCCTGCTTTTCATTGGGGAAATGTTGCATCTCCTACTAGCATTATTCCTCTACCGAGTCAGCCCCAAAAACGAAATAAAAATGCACAGATATTGCTAATAGAATCGCTGGAATGAATGTTTTGCTGTTAGATCATTGTGTAGCTGTGTGTGGCAACCCATGAGCCAGTTTCTCTATATTAAAGGTCAACCGAGTGTTTACTAGAGCTCAATCAAGGCAATCTAACCTCTGGGAGAGATCCGCCAGCGTACTACCGAGGAAGAGAACCAATTTGCATAACACATTATTACAAACCTGTTGTCTGATGCACAGAGAACAGAATAAAGTGATAACAATTGTCTGCAAAAACCTGAAATAGGACGCCATCTAGTCACTGTATACATAAGGTGAATTCTTGAGTAAGCTTGAAGCATGACTCACCTAGACAAACACATGTTTAAGCTTAAGGCGATAAATAAGCTTGTTATTGTTCTTACTAAGTGCATCCATCACGGAAAATCTCCCGACACTGGTCTTGGTTAAAGTTGTGTTGGAACTGACCTGGTTTAGCCATTATAAATAATAATGGTCGAACTATGGCAGAGCCACAGACCGTGTTCTTAAGAACTAATTGTCCTAGTGGTCTGGTCTGTTTGAGAAGCATGGTTCCGGTCTGGCTCCGGAGCTTCGAGACATGATCTACACGGAAAGTCTGCACGAGCTGAGAGTTCATATTCCTGGAGGAATACAGAACAAGTGACAAATTGACAATGTACTGTACAAATACTCCGAGGTGAATAAGCTGAGTAGGCAGGCTCCTCACTAGGGAAGGATTCAGACCGAGAGAACAAGAACAGGAACGACATTAGTACAGAACCTTTACCACGTGAGGATCCAAAACGAGGGAAGACGAAGACTTTTCACCCGATTAGGATCCAGAAAGAAGGAATAAATGCTAAGAGCTGTAGTTTGAATATACGAACTCCGATGAGAAAGAAGTCTCTCGACACCGCCATAGATCCGGGCAACTAAGAAGAGAGTCCCGGAACCATAACCTAACCTGGAGCCATAAACGGGTCCAGACTGTCTCTTCTTTCTTACTCGGAACCATAGCAGCGTCGAGAGACACTATTCCCTGTCGTAGTTCATAATTGCAAGTAGACACGGACAGACACTTTACCAGGGAAGGAGGATCCAGAATGAAGGACAAATACAGACTGAACACTTACCCAACTCGAATAGATGTTAGTGAGCACTTGAACACTTGTTAATGTAATATAGATAATTCACGACAGTCAGTCTTTTGACAAGGGCTCACGACCTGGACGTCAGTCTCTGAAGAATAAGAAAATATCTTATGATTGAACGGTATTTTAAATAAATGATGTAGATAACAAGGTAATTTATTTAAGGTTGAGTTGTAAATGACTGGAAGACAAAAGCTGGAGATGATCGAAAGATTGAGACGAGATGTAAGGAAATATTCTTAAATATTTGAGTAGTTGACAGCTGGAAGTTAGTAAGCGTGTATTGTGTGCAACGAATGTGAACGTTTGTTAAAACCAGGATGTGTGTGTGTGTGTGTGTGTGTGTGTTACCAAAATGGTAACTAACACACACACACACACACACACACACACAATGGTAACTAACACACACATACATCCTGGTTTTAACAAACGTTCACATTCGTTGCACACAATATACGCTTACTAACTTCTAGGCACATGCCGATTAGACACTAGGCCTGTTGCATATGTGTGTGTGTGTGTGTGTGTGTGTATGTTTGTGTGTGTGTGTGTGTGTGTGTGTGTGTGTGTGTGTGTGTGTGTGTGACGAGTATGTTCTCTTTTGGAAGTGCATTTTGTTATGCTCTCTCGCTCGCTCTCTCACACACACACCTAGCGACCAGCGAAGAAGCAGGACCAGGAGCTATGAATCGACCCCTGCAACCACAATTAGGTGAGCACACCAGTAAAGAGGCGGGGCCAGGAACTGCAACCACAAATAGATGAGTATACACACTCACTATTTCCCCTCCCCTCCATCTCTCATCCTCCCTCCTTCCCTTCCTCTTCTACCTTCTTCCTCCCTTCTCTACCTCCCTCCTCCCTCTCTCCTCATCCTATATCTCCTCTCGCTCAACCTCCCTCCTTCCCCTCGTCTTTGGCTAGGTCGACCTGGGGCAAGCCACGCGCATCCTCTCACCAAAATACTCATTATTTCTACAAGTACATGTACAAGGTATACAGGCCTAGCTGACATCACTGACATACTGCTATACAGACAGCTCCTAGTTATGCAGAACATTTCGGGCAAAATTAAGTTAATTTTGTTCCCAGGATGCGACCCAAACCAGTCGACTAACACCCAGGTACCTATTTCCCACCCGTTCCAAGGATCGAACCACAGACCTCAATGTGTGAGCTGAGTGACCTAGCAATCGAGCTACTGGGCCCCACGGGGATACCACATACCAGGGGATAAAACAATACACTTGATACTATACCACGGGGAATATATTACAAGGGATGTACAACAGGGGGTACCACACTACATTATGTATACTAAAAGGAATACCGCACTATAGAGGATGCGATACTACAGAAGATGCCATGTTAATCCTTACAACAGGGAATATCATTCTGTGTGGGATACCTTAATATAGGAAATATCACACCATGGGGATACCATACCACATGGGATACCAGACTTCAGGGATGCTATATTACAGGGGATTCCGCAATACAGGGCGAAAAAAACTAAAAACTTTAGGGGATACCACACAACAAAACTAGAGGGGATACCACACTAAAAACTACAAGGGATACCACACTAAAAACTACAGGGATACCACACTAAAAACTACAGGGATACCACACTAAAAACTACAGGGGATACCACACTAAAAACTACAGGGATACCACACTAAAAACTACAGGGGATACCACACTAAAAACTACAGGGGATACCACACTAAAAAACTACAGGGGATACCACACTAAAAAACTACAGGATACCACATACAGGATACCCCACACTACAGGGATACCCACACTACAGGAATACCACACTACAGGGATGCCACCTACAGTGATACCACATAACAGGGATACCATACTACAGGGGAAACTATAATAAAGGGGATACCAAACTACAGGGATTACCACACTGAAGGGATACCAAACTACAGGGATTACCACACTGAAGGGATACCAAACTACAGGGATTACCACACTGAAGGGATACCAAACTCAAAGGAATACCATAAAACATGGGATACTACATTACAAGGGATACCACACTTCAGGGGATATCTATTACATTTTTTTGGCAAAATTTTCTGATATTTATTAAATTGATCATTAAAAATTACTCAATGTGCGCGATACTAAATTAAATTAATGTCGAAGATAATTAGTATTTGAATGGAGGGAGCTAGGGAGGGAGGGAGGGAGGACGGAGGGACGGAGCGAGGGAGCGAGCTAGGGAGAGAGGGAGGGAGCTTGGGAGGAAGGGAGCTAGGGAGGGAGGGAGCTTGGGAGGGAGGAGAGGGAGGGAGGGAGAAGGCAAAAGTTGGAGAAAACTTAGAGAGAGTTAGGAATGGATGAGACTGAATAAAGAATATACGTGTATGGATGTGTGTGTGAATGTGTGTGTGTGTGTGAATGTGTGTGTGTGTGTGATATATATATATATATATATATATATATATATATATATATATATATATATATATATATATATATATATATATATATATATATATATCTTATATTATGCAAATATCGAAAACCAAGCGATACAGGATGCAAAACAACCATGGGGGGAGTAGAATGATAGCTCTAGGCCTTTCGTGTTGAAATCAACACATCAGGAGCTTGCAAAATTGCAGAAAAGAGGAGGATGTTCAAGCAATTACGTTCTCAAAGGACCTCTTCACTGGAGTGAAGGAGGGAGGGAGAGAGAAAAGGGTACAGGAAGTGCCCCCAGGCACACCAGTGATCACAGCTAGAAGGATGAATATTATAGCATCAGAAAAATCCCACAAGCATTGATATTGTAATAGCCTAAACGAAATTAACGTGGCAATAATAAAAAATTCAGTCATATTCCGCTATGATATGAGTAACTTTACATACATAAATATATTGTCAGTGATATAGAAGTCAGTGGCAATTATGGGGTAGCCTCCCACGGGACAATGTGTCCATTTAAAGTGACGAGAAAACGGTAACATTTAAAGGGAGACTTCTAAAAGTTATGTAAAGGAAACTGGGCTCATTAAAATAAACTCATTTAAAGAGGGAGGCATCTGTAACAACAAGGAAGACAGACACAGTTATTCAACCCACATAATGCATTCATATAAGAGCCAAATTTTAGACTGTGTACTATTGACTCAACTAAAAACACATCTAATTTGAACAGCCCGTCAATGATATTGTATAATGAATGCCTATCATGCTTAATAATTGCCGATTCTACAATATTCCTTTCAAGCCAAGAGGAACAAGGGAAGATGACTCTTGCCTCCCGCCAATTTGCCGGGTTATTACGAGCTCTAATATGGTTGAAAATCGCGTTCGATTCCTGTGCTATACATATCGTATCGAATAACGGTGCTGGGAAAGTCTCGCCCCTAATGGTTTTCACGTTTGTCCCAAATAGGAGAGACTGCAACCGTTGCAACCAACTCTGCAGACACCACCAGCACGTTGTTGTGGTGCATTCTTTATCAAGATGCTTCTAACAGTCCGTGAATTTTTAAATACTACTTGTATATTAAATCTTGTAAGAGCATTCGGCAGTATAGATAAATTCTCGTTGTATGGGAGGACCAGCACATTCTTGGTCTGAGGTGTTATCCTAGGTTCTGTTCTATAATAAGTTTTCTTAGCTGCCAGCAAGGCAGATTCCACAAACACCTTAGGATAACGCAGTTTCATGCCAATGCCAAATATTTTCCTAATTTCTTCATCTAAAAACTTCGGACTGCACACTCTGTAGGCTCTCAGAAACATAGTAAGAAATACACTCCTTTTGATTGTTGTTGTATGTTCGCCGGTACATCCGGCCCGGGTCTTCTCCAAATGGTGACCCGGCATCCCTTTTGACTCTAGTCTCATGCTTATATACTGTAGGCAGGTGAGGTGCAGCAGTAGTAGGTGGTATCACATTTGACAAATGTGGAATTAGGTCATGCATACAGGTTAGGCAAGTGAATTCTTCGCTTGCCTAACCTGTAGGCACGACTTACTTCCACATTTGTCAAATATAATACCACCTACGACTGCTGTACCTCACCTGCCTTCAGTATATAATCCACTTCTTCACACATATGCTGTATTCTTTTCAAGATTGATGGACTGACAACATCGACTCAAGGTTGAGGGACTGATTACCTCAAACTCCTCCTGTTCTTCACCATTCTACGGTCGACCCGATCGTGATAGATTACTGAATAAGTCTATAAGTCTCGTAGGAATAGGGTCCTGGCATGGACGCTGGTCATGGAGGACAAGAAAAATATATACGCATATACCCCCAAAAATTTCTAACATAGGGGAAGTAAAAGTGCTGGGTGTGCTAAAGGACAGTATGGTAGACTTCTAGTAGTGCGTTGAGGTAGCGGATCCTGGGAAAAAAAAGTCAAAGAAAAAAATTTAAACGAAAAAAAGTCATGGAGAGTCACACAAAAAAGTTCTTCATCCTCGTGGGTCACTACCATCCCTCAGTCTGGCGTGTCAGGTCACTACCATCCCTCAGTCTGGCGTGTCGGGTCACTACCATCCCTCAGTCTGGCGTGTCAGGTCACTACCATCCCTCAGTCTGGCGTGTCGGGGCACTACCATCCTCAGTCTGGCGTGTGTCACTACCATCCCTCAGTCTGGCGTGTCGGGTCACTACCATCCCTCAGTCTGGCGTGTCGGGTCACTACCATCCCTCAGTCTGGCGTGTCGGGTCACTACCATCCCTCAGTCTGGCGTGTCGGGTCACTACCATCCCTCAGTCTGGCGTGTCGGGTCACTACCATCCCTCAGTCTGGCGTGTCGGTCACTACCATCCCTCAGTCTGGCGTGTCGGGTCACTACCATCCCTCAGTCTGGCGTGTCGGTCACTACCATCCCTCAGTCTGGCGTGTCGGGTCACTACCATCCCTCAGTCTGGCGTGTCGGGTCACTACCATCCCTCAGTCTGGCGTGTCGGGTCACTACCATCCCTCAGTCTGGCGTGTCGAGTCACACCATCCCTCAGTCTGGCGTGTCGGGTCACTACCATCCCCCAGTCTGGTCGGTCAACCATCTAGTCTGGCGTGTCGTCACTACCATCCCTCAGTCGGCGTGTCGGGTCACTACCATCCCTCAGTCTGGCGTGTCGAGTCACACCATCCCTCAGTCTGGCGTGTCGGTCACACCATCCCTCAGTCTGGCGTGTCGGGTCACTACCATCCTCAGTCTGGCGTGTCGTCATACCATCCTCAGTCTGGCGTGTCGGGTCACTACCATCCCTCAGTCTGGCGTGTCGGTCACACCATCCCTCAGTCTGGCGTGTCATACCATCTAGTCCTGGGTCACTACCATCCCTCAGTCTGGCGTGTCGGGTCATACCATCCCTCAGTCCCGGCGTGTCGGGTCACTACCATCCCTCAGTCTGGCGTGTCGGGTCAATACCATCCCTCAGTCCGGCGTGTCGGGTCACTACCATCCCTCAGTCTGGCGTGTCGGGTCACTACCATCCCTCAGTCTGGCGTGTCGGGTCACTACCATCCCTCAGTCTGGCGTGTCGGGTCACTACCATCCCTCAGTCTGGCGTGTCGGGTCACTACCATCCCTCAGTCTGGCGTGTCGGGTCACTACCATCCCTCAGTCTGGCGTGTCGGGTCACTACCATCCCTCAGTCTGGCGTGTGGTCCTACCATCCTCAGTCTGGGTGTCGGTCACACCATCCCAGTCTGGCATGTACCATCTCAGTCTGGCGTGTCGAGTCACACCATCCCTCAGTCTGGCGTGTCGGGTCACTACCATCCTTCAGTCTGGCGTGTCGGGTCACTACCATCCCTCAGTCTGGCGTGTCGAGTCACACCATCCCTCAGTCTAGCGTGTCGGGTCACTACCATCCCTCAGTCTGGCGTGTCGGGTCACTACCATCCCTCAGTCTGGCGTGTCGGGTCACTACCATCCTTCAGTCTGGCGTGTCGGGTCACACCATCCCTCAGTCTGGCGTGTCGGGTCACTACCATCACTCAGTCCGGCGTGTCGGGTCACTACCATCCCTCAGTCTGGCGTGTCGAGTCACACCATCCCTCAGTCTGGCGTGTCGGGTCACTACCATCCCTCAGTCTGGCGTGTCGGGTCAATACCATCCCTCAGTCCGGCGTGTCGGGTCACTACCATCCCTCAGTCTGGCGTGTCGGGTCATACCATCCCTCAGTCCGGCGTGTCGGTCACTACCATCCCTCAGTCTGGCGTGTCGGGTCACTACCATCCCTCAGTCTGGCGTATCGGGTCACTACCATCCCTCAGTCTGGCGTGTCGGGTCACTACCATCCCTCAGTCTGGCGTGTCGGGTCACTACCATCCTCAGTCTGGCGTGTCGAGGCACACCATCCCTCAGTCTGGCGTGTCGGGTCACTACCATCCTTCAGTCTGGCGTGTCGGGTCACTACCATCCCTCAGTCTGGCGTGTCGAGTCACACCATCCCTCAGTCTGGCGTGTCGGGTCACTACCATCCCTCAGTCTGGCGTGTCGGGTCACTACCATCCCTCAGTCTGGCGTGTCGGGTCACTACCATCCTTCAGTCTGGCGTGTCGGGTCACTACCATCCTTCAGTCTGGCGTGTCGAGTCACACCATCCCTCAGTCTGGCGTGTCGGGTCACTACCATCCCTCAGTCTGGCGTGTCGGGTCACTACCATCCCTCAGTCTGGCGTGTCGGGTCACTACCATCCCTCAGTCCGGCGTGTCGGGTCACTACCATCCCTCAGTCTGGCGTGTCGAGTCACACCATCCCTCAGTCTGGCGTGTCGGGTCAATACCATCCCTCAGTCCGGCGTGTCGGGTCACTACCATCCCTCAGTCTGGCGTGTCGGGTCACTACCATCCCTCAGTCCGGCGTGTCGGGTCACTACCATCCCTCAGTCTGGCGTGTCGGGTCACTACCATCCCTCAGTCTGGCGTATCGGGTCACTACCATCCCTCAGTCTGGCGTGTCGGGTCAATACTATCCCTCAGTCCGGCGTGTCGGGTCACTACCATCCTTCAGTCTGGCGTGTCGGGTCACTACCATCCCTCAGTCTGGCATGTCGGGTCACTACCATCCCTCAGTCTGGCATGTCGGGTCACTACCATCCCTCAGTCTGGCATGTCGGGTCACTACCATCCCTCAGTCTGGCGTGTCGGGTCACTACCATCCCTCAGTCTGGCGTGTCGGGTCACTACCATCCCTCAGTCTGGCGTGTCGGGTCACTACCATCCCTCAGTCTGGCGTGTCGGGTCACTACCATCCCTCAGTCTGGCGTGTCGGGTCACTACCATCCCTCAGTCTGGCGTGTCGGGTCACTACCATCACTCAGTCTGGCGTGTCGGGTCACTACCATCCCTCAGTCTGGCGTGTCGGGTCACTACCATCCCTCAGTCCGGCGTGTCGGGTCACTACCATCCCTCAGTCTGGCGTGTCGGGTCACTACCATCCCTCAGTCTGGCGTATCGGGTCACTACCATCCCTCAGTCTGGCGTGTCGGGTCAATACCATCCCTCAGTCCGGCGTGTCGGGTCACTACCATCCCTCAGTCTGGCATGTCGGGTCACTACCATCCCTCAGTCTGGCGTGTCGGGTCACTACCATCCCTCAGTCTGGCGTGTCGGGTCACTACCACCCCTCAGTCTGGCGTGTCGGGTCACTACCATCCCTCAGTCTGGCGTGTCGGGTCACTACCATCCCTCAGTCTGGCGTGTCGGGTCACTACCATCCCTCAGTCTGGCGTGTCGGGTCACTACCATCCCTCAGTCTGGCGTGTCGGGTCACTACCATCCCTCAGTCTGTCGTGTCGGGTCACTACCATCCCTCAGTCTGGCGTGTCGGGTCACTACCATCCCTCAGTCTGGCGTGTCATTGAATGGTTTCAGCGTGAAGAAGCTACTTTGAGCACCATTATGTAACATATGCTGTTGGTAGCACATCTAACCTAACCTAACCTAACCTAACCTAACCTAACCGGGAGAACCACAAGACTATAGCAGTTTCTTGGTGGCTTCGGCTGGAATATTCGTCTTAGTCATCAACATTAAAAACACTGAATATACATGTAACGTCACGATATTATGTAAGACGTTTTCAATCTCTACATGTCATATATTCTCAGCAAATGACTGATTTAAAGTTTTTGTTTCATTTAAAGTTTTTGTTTCATAAAACGTTTTGTTTTTTTTACATACGTGTAATGCCATCATAAATAGTGTAGTCAATGTGTAGGTTAGGTAAGGTTCGTCAGGAAACAGGACAAGTGTTTCCTGACGCGGGTCTTAGTCAGATGATGACCCGCAGCTGGAGCTTTTGGTCATCTGACCGAGGCCAGGTCATGTACTGTCAGTTAACTGATTTAAAATATTTTTTTTGTTTTACTTTAATTATTTATGTTATTTAAATAAAATGTGACTCTTCCCTAGTGATTTTTTCCTAGCCAAAATTGTGATTGATTTTCTGTGACATTCTTTTTCCTTTAACTCTCTTTTCCCCGGACACCGAGGTGGCAGGGTGTCACATAGAAGCTCGATTCCAGGTAATGCGCTGCGGCAGCAACATTGGCTGGAGGGAGTATGTCATGCTGGAACTGAGGCTGCTGACTGTGCGGCACGGCAGGAACTATCGGCTGAAGTGGTGAAGCAGGCAGTCTTGGTGGTGCCAGAGAGCGCGGCCTCGTAGTGACGATGCTGAAGAGTGAAGCATAGGGATGACTTAGGCAACGGTGTCTTCAGCGATGCCCATAGATGTGTTGTTTCCAGAGAACATTGTGTGGGTGAGTACCTTTAACGAAGTCGGCTAATATAATTCTCTCTGTAAAAGGATAGTCAGTCGGCTCCCAGATCTAATGCCAAGACTATCCACGTACCAAGTGTCAGTGGGTGCTTCCACGCACTTGAAACCTTGGGCAAAACCCACTGACATCATACAAATTCTAGTATCGTCTTCAGAGGATGACGAATTATAATGCAGAACCAATACAAAAGCCCCAGCGCATCCACAACGTGCTTTGTATTATTGCAAATGCTTTTATGCATTATGGACATGGGATACACTTTCAGTGAGAGGACATAATATGTAAGCTATAGTGTTTTGATCAAACACATGCTCAGCTGACCGAGCAACTCTGTAAAAACTTACACATTTTTCTCTCTAATTTTCCACACTTCGAATCGCTCACTTAAAATAGCAATGTAACACAGACTTAGAAATATAGTACACAACCACAGAAGAGTGAGTGGTGAAGCACATGCTAATGGTGGTGATGGTATTACTGCAGATGGAGAGCTTGCGTGTGAGAAAGCCACACCTGGTGTGGCTTTCAGGTGTGGCGTCGTGGCTTAGAAAATTGGCTTGGGGGTTTCACACTACCAAACCACACGACACAGAACGACATACAATCATAGACGAACAAACACTGCTGACAATAATACGGAGGATGGTGCGAGCGAGATGAAGGGGTTCCTGCATGCGTAAGAGGGCGGGGAGTTGAGGGCGCAGGGTTTGTGGTCCTGGCTGCGCTGCTACGTACCCCGGGTGGCAGGGATGACAGAGGCTAGCAGGGCATCTGTAGCACAGAATAACACGTACAACACTCACGAGCTCACCTCTTGTTACCGTAGCTAGTGGATTCTTTGGCACGAGATAGGTGACTCATAGGCTGATATAGGATGATAAATGTTTCTTGACAAGATGCATCAATGTGGACACGCGGGACCATAATAGCAGGTGAAGCCAAGTCAAAAATTACGGCCAAATGTAGGTATTTGTCTAGAAAAACAGCTTCCTCGAGCGTCCTGCTGTGTAGACTGATGGCATGAATGATCGTGAACCTGTGGATGTTCAAGCTGGGAGGTGATGATCCACTAGTTGTGCATTATAGTGCTGAAGTCTTGCCTCTCCCTCCTCCCCGGGTTTGACACAAACTAGTGAATACCGCTGTCACTATCGTTGTCATATATCGGGTAGGAAGACTAGGAGGAAAGGTCCTTATTATGCAAGTAACGAAGATGAGCAGTACCGGTAACTAGATGCAACCCATCCGGGTTGCATCTAGCCCGGATGGGTTATAGAGACAGAGCTCTGCAACCCATCCGGGCAAAGCTCTCCACAAAGTTCTCGGATAGAGCCTTCAGCTCTGCACCCAGCAAGAGCTCTCTCAGAAGACCTCTTAGCTGCTTCTCCTAAGTTTACATAGGCCTCCACACACCTCTCCACCCCCCATAATTTCATCTTCCAGGTCACCTCACATAGGAACATACCACATGTGGCCTCCGCAAAGTTTACAGTTCCTTAAACAGAACTTTGAAGGGTTTGAAGATTACCAACCGCCACTCCTTTCATTTTTATAAACCAAAAGATCTGGGTATTCTCCCTAGAGGTTACAAAGGCCTCCCCACTCCCCACTTCTAGCTAGATCACCTCTCGTGGGACTTCATCACCTGGCCTGATGACCCAGGGTGTGGAACATTAGCACTAATTACTGTGGTCTCAGGTAGAAACAGAACACCTACTATGACCTGATATTGAGGAGACAGCCTCAAGACATCATTCACATTGTTGCAATTGCTTGTGCCGGCATTTGCATTAGTGTACTGTGAGACTGGAAGCATGGTGTAATAATAGGCATAGAGGCGAGTCTTACGTTTATTACAAGAATGGGTACACAACGAAAGCTTGGTGCTAGCCCACGGCAGGCCGCAGGCCGACAAAATATTGAAGGAATGTGACCTCGTCCGACCTGTCCTGTGTCTGTTCAGTGAGTGAGAGCTGAACAGTGTGCTGCGCTGAGCTCCAGTCTGGACCAGGCTCGATAGATGGCAGCACAGGTACAATAGTGACAAGGCACAAAATACAAAGGACTGACTGGGCTTACAATTTATTCATGCAGTGAAGGCTTTCTGTTTATTCTCTAGGTCTGCAGTTTTGTTTCCTTAAAAATGGGTTGTTAGTGAACAGCAATATTGCAGTATAGATAAGACTTAAAGAAGGCCATCATTGGCAAAGGAATTGTTTGTTCGGAAGGTTCTCTTTTGAACCTTGAAAGTGAGATCCTCTGACATGATCTCGTTTATTTTAAGCTTTATAAAGTAGTTAGTTAATTATATTCTCCATTCCAGTTTTTAATTTCTCAAATTTTCATAACAGAATAAATGAAATTTGTCCTCATAGAACATATTATTTTCTGTGGGTCCCTGGTACACTTGGTTTATCTCCACTTGGATATTCGCAGTGTCCTCAATGTATACCGTCCTCAATGTATACCGTCCTCAATGTATACCGTCCTCAATGTATACCGTCCTCAATGTATACCGTCCTCAATGTATACCGTCCTCAATGTATACCGTCCTCAATGTATACCGTCCTCAATGAATACCGTCCTCATACAAATTCTAGTATTGTCTTCTGAGGATGATACGAGAATATGAGATACGAGAATAAAATAATGATGGAATGCGAGTACTGTGCCTTGGTAGACATAACTTCCTCTGAGGCGTCCTTGTCTTAACACTGCTTACAATTGCTCTTTGCACTCTATTATAAAGTTAAAAATCCAGCTGCCGATTTTTCCAGTTATTCATTTTGCACACATAGTGTGTTGTCACATCATGGCCGTACTTACTGAATATTTTGAAAAGTCTGCGTTCATTACATCTGTTTTTTGTCTTCTAGAGCATCCAAGATCATGCCACAGAATATATGAGACATGACAAGTTTCTTGCAGAATTTGATAAACATGGTGTTTCATGAGTCTGGACCTGTGGCAAGTTGATAATGACTTTTTCGAAGTCGAATGGGGGGAGGGTTAAATAGGAATTTCGGAGATATTGGTAATACTGAGCCTCATAAAAAAATCATCTGAATTGTCAACTCTGAGTCTTAATAACGACTCGCTGAACGCAGCCATAACTTCAGTATTTCACTCGCTTATTTGCGATAAACTGTGTTTAGTTTCATGTTTGATGAAGGGCTCGATACTGGATGTGACTATTTTCCCCGAATTTTCCTTACGATAATTAATATTTTGGACTATTTTAAATTTTATTAACTTCTTTTAACCTCTGTCCTTCCTAGACGCTGATTCATTCAGTTTAAGTTCAGTATCCTCCATTTCTTTAACCAGTGTTTCTTTCCGCGGTTGAGATATTCTGGCGCCTTTGAGAGTTCTGTGATTCTTCTTCTTCGGTTGTAGAGGGAGCGCCTATCTTTCTCTCTAGCTTACATCTTCACCTCATTTTCCTTATTGAGAAACTGGTTCGGATCTAGGTTATTCAGAGTATCTTTCCAGCATGTTTCAAGGATATGATCTGCTTTATTCCACTTTCATCATCATGTTATTGAAGCTGAATTTGGTGAAAATTCACTCAAAACTGTTTTTAATTTCCAGCTCCAGACTTCCATGCAGGTCAGTACTTCGATTAAGTTATTGCCTTAGACATCGTTATATTCTGCACCAGCTCATTATTCGTGAATATAAGGTCAAAGGTATTTTCTAGTCTTGTCGATTTCGCTATTTACTAATTAAAGGCGATTTTTTTTTTTACAGAGTTTTAGTAGTTTTTATTTTGAGAATGTTCATCTGAGCTGCCACCTGGGATTATCCCTTCTGTTATAGAATTTTATGCATTCTTCCATTTTAAAAGTCTGAAATTGAAATCGTCAAGCAATATATTTGGAGTTGGAGAAGAAAAATTTCCCAGACATTATTCGATTTTCGATGGCTGGCCTCAGAACAGTTGGGAAGTTGTGTCCGATCGCTTATAAACAAGTACAATAACTTGGTTCTCGTTCTCAATTTTTATTACCTAAACTTCTACTACACTACTTGTGGCGTTAAGTAACTCTGTATATATGAGCGACTCTGACTTATTGGCCAACTGCGCCTTGATGCGTGTTCTTCCGGCAGCACGTAAGCCGTACCCAGTCCCAGTCCTCTCTTGTTTACTGAATGGCTGTCGTTCATCTCGTCTTGTTTAGGTATACAGACTATTAGGCTTCAAGGAGTGTGAGAAAAGATGTACCACAAAACCTTCTGGGGCTGTGGAATGAGACAGTAGGTCACAGTTGTGCTTTTAATAATACAACCATGTTACGGAAGTGCTGGCTTTAAGTCATCCTATTGTAAGATCTTTGATCACGTGAATACTGCTTTGGGCATGATATAAACATGAACCACAGTTCGAGTCCCCGTTTATTATCTCTTCTCTCTCTCTCTCTCTCTCTCTCTCTATAATATATATATATATATATATATATATATATATATATATATATATATATATATATATATATATATATAATATATATATATAATTATATATATATATATATATATATATATATATATATATATATAATTGTGTGTGAGTGTATTGTGTGAATGAATGAGAGGGAAAATGGGAAGTGGCAGGGAGAGGTATAGAGAGAGAGAGAGAGAGAGATAAAGTCAGTTGATCAAATGAAAATGCTGGCCCACAGATGGCTCCAACTTCATCCTGTTCCCTACTTGTATGTTTAATAACAATAAAAATGCTTTCAAATGAGCTTATGTAGGTAACAGCTCTTAGCTTGTCAATAAAGCTAGGGATATTTAACCTAACCTTGTCAAACCCTGTGTAAAAAAAAAAGAGGGAGGGAGGGAGAGAGAGGTAGGGAGAGAGGGGAAGAGAGAGGGAGAGAGAGGAAGAGAGGGAGGGAGGGAGGGAAAGAGAGAGGGAGGGAGAGAAAGAGAGAGGGAGGGAGGGAAGAGAGAGAGGGAGGGAGAGAGGGAGGAGAGAGGGAGGAGAGAGAGAGAGGAGAGAGGGAGAGGAGAGGAGAGGGAGGAGAGAGAGGAGAGAGGGAGGGAGAGAGAGGAGAGGGAGAGAGGAGGGAGGGAGAGGAGAGAGGAGAGAGAGGGAGAGAGAGAGGGAGGAGGGAGAGAGAGGAGAGGGAGAGAGAGGAGAGAGAGAGGGAGAGAGGGAGGGAGAGAGGAGAGAGGAGAGGGGGAGAGGGAGAGAGAAGAAGGAGAGAGGAAGAAGGGAGAGAGGGAGAGAGAGGGAGAGAGAGGGAGAGAGAGAGAAGGGAGAGAGGGGAGAGAGAGGAGAGAGAGGGAGAGAGAGGAGAGAGAGGAGAGAGAGGAGAGAGAGAGGAGAGAGAGGAGAGAGAGGGAGAGAGAGAGAAGAGGAGAGAGAGAGAGAGAGAGGAGAAGAGAGAGAAGGAGAGGGAAGGGGAGATAAGAGAGGAGGTAGAGAGAAGAGAAGGGAAAAGAGGAGATGTAGGGTAGAGGAATGGGGGAACAAGGAGGGTGGGTGTTGACTATATTGTTGTACGCGAGGTAATGGAAGACGAAGATTAGATTATTGTGGTCGTTCCTGTGTCTGCTGTGGTTGTTGTTGCTGTTCTTGTTCCTATGTCTGCTGTGGTAGTTGTTGCTGCTCTTGTTCCTGTGTCTGCTGTGGTAGTTGTTGCTGCTCTTGTTCCTGTGTCTGCTGTGGTAGTTGTTGCTGCTCTTGTTCCTGTGTCTGCTGTGGTAGTTGTTGCTGCTCTTGTTCCTATGTCTGCTGTGGTAGTTGTTGCTGCTCTTGTTCCTGTGTCGGCTGTGCTACCTGTTGCTGCTCTTGTTCCTGTGTCTGCTGTGGTAGTTGTTGCTGCTCTTGTTCCTGTGTCTGATGTGATAGTTGTTACTGCTCTTGTTCCTGTGTCTGCTGTGGTAGTTATTGCTGCTCTTGTTCCTGTGTCTGCTGTGGTAGTTGTTGCTGCTCTTGTTCCTGTGTCTGCTGTGGTTGTTGTTGCTGCTCTTGTTCCTGTGTCTACTGTGGTAGTTGTTGCTGCTCTTGTTCCTGTGTCTGCTGTGGTAGTTGTTGCTGCTCTTGTTCCTGTGTCTGCTGTGGTAGTTGTTACTGCTCTTGTTCCTGTGTCTGCTGTGGTAGTTGTTACTGCTCTTGTTCCTGTGTCTGCTGTGGTAGTTGTTACTGCTCTTGTTCCTGTGTCTGCTGTGGTAGTTGTTACTGCTCTTGTTCCTGTGTCTGCTGTGGTAGTTGTTACTGCTCTTGTTCCTGTGTCTGATGTGGTAGTTGTTGCTGCTCTTGTTCCTGTGTCTGCTGTGGTTGTTGCTGCTCTTGTTCCTGTGTCTGCTGTGGTAGTTGTTGCTGCTTTTGTTCCTGTGTCGGCTGTGGTGGTTGTTGCTCTTGTTCCTGTGTCTGCTGTGGTAGTTATTGCTGCTCTTGTTCCTGTGTCGGCTGTGGTTGTTGTTGCTGCTCTATTTCTTGTGTCGGCTGTGGTTGTTGTTGCTACTCTTGTTCCTGTGTCTGCTGTGGTAGTTGTTGATGCTCTTGTTCCTCTGTCGGCTGTGGTTGCTGTTGTTAGTCTTGTTCCTGTGTCGGCTGTGGTTGCTGTTGTTAGTCTTGTTCCTGTGTCTGCTGTGGTTGTTGTTGCTGCTCTTGTTCCTGTGTCTGATGTGGTGGTTTTTGTTGTTCTTTTTCCTGTGACTGCTGTGGTTGTTGTTGCTGCTCTTGTTCCTGTGTCGGCTGTGGGTGTTGTTGCTGCTCTTGTTCCTGTGTCTGCTGTGGTAGTTGTTGCTGCTTTTGTTCCTGTGTCGGCTGCGGTTGTTGTTGCTGCTCTTGTTCCTGTTGTAGACATCCTATGCTGCCTGTTACTTTCATATCTCGCGGCACTACGGTGCTGCTCTTGTTCCTGTGTCTGCTGTGGTAGTTGTTGCTGCTTTTCTTCCTGTGTCGGCTGCGGTTGTTGTTGCTGCTCTTGTTCCTGTTGTAGACAGCCTATGCTGCCTGTTACTTTCATATCTCGCGGCACTACGGTGCTGCCCTCTTTAGGCCTGCTGAGGTCAGTGGGACACGATGCCCACTCAGCCTCACTTGCACGGCCTACTTTCTAGGACTAACATCCTACCCCACAGAGATCTGGCTTTCGGGTCCCCTCACACTCTGCCCGTTGTGTACTCACTCCTTCGTCTAATAAAGTCAATCTAGTCTACTGTCGTATCTCTGCAACCTACGCTACCCCTTCGGCACTAAACCACTGTTCAACAGAATAACAGCAATTACAGTGGTGGCAGCGGTGGGATTGCCAAGTATGTACACCAGTGTGTTGTTTGCTTACAGCACAAGGGTACTGTCACGGGTCCCAATCCCATTCTGAAGTATCACATTACAAAGGAGCCCTGGGAGAGAATTCTGTCGACCTGTTGACGAACTTCTTGACCTCGGAGAAGGCTAATAAACACCTGCTTGTAATGGTAGATAACTTGACGTGGTACTGCGAGTTAGTACCCATCCCAGATAAAACGGCCGTGACTGTCGCAAATGCTTTCCGTGAGCATATCGTTCTCCGTCATACCTGCCCACGTGTCCTCCTGTCAGACAATGGGTCGGAGTTCATAAATGCCACAATGCAGGTTCTTTGTTCCAGATTTAACATTCAGCAAGCGCCAGTAGCTCCACGCCACCCTGCGAGTAATGGTCTTGCTGAACGTTCAAACCGCAAAGTCCTGGAGGTGCTCAGAGTAACCATTAACCCGAGTTGTACTACATGGGATGAGGCTATTCCAGATGTTCAGTGTACATTAAATTTTTCCCTCAACAGCTCGATTGGTGAGACACCTCATTTTGCCTTGTACGGCAATGATAGGCGTTTACCTTACGAAATTCTGTTTGCTCCGCCTCGTCCAACTTATGACACCGATAACACCAGTGTAGTCAAGATGCGGACCACACAGCTTGTTTTTCAACGAGTACGTGAGAACCTCATACAAGCCACAGATAGGTTCACGTCTGATCGCAATGTCCACGCTAAGGAAATTAAGGTGGAACCAGGTTGCAAAGTTATGTTGCTCAACCTGACGCAGACCCCTGGTATGCATAAACTTGTCCCCAAGTTTGTTGGTCCTTACCGTGTCCTACGACAGCTCCGCGGCAATAAGTTCGAGGTGAGGGAGATCGCTACCGGAACTATCAAAGAAGCTCACCTTGACCACATGAAGTATGTTGACCATGTGCAATCCGAAGCAGAGCTGGAGTCACTTGTGTTACAAAGCTACAATCAGACTCACAGTAGTGACAACCCGTCTACTTCTTCACCCGCTACCACTACAAAAGATGACAGTCCTGTAAGGCTCCATACTTATGACCTAAGACCGAGGACAGCAGTACATTTCTGTGATATTGACATACCTACTGACTTGTCCGACTCCTACGCTAGCTACGCTTATTGTTTGCTTTCAGAAATGGGTATTAATGCGCACACATTGTATAGTTAGTAAATAACGGAGTCAGGGTGGACAACATCATGTAAATACGTAAAATTATTTTAGAAGGGTAAAAGTAGTATAATGAACTCAATGGAAATAATGTTATTTTAAGTATGTGCACCCATTGTGTCTCGTAACTCCTGTAAAAGGGTCAGGGCAGTGCCGCCCTTGTGTCAAATGTCACACCTTAGGAAATGCTGCTGTCAGTCATTGTTTGCAGATGTGAGGATGGTACAGCATTCCAGGATGTGCAGTCAAGCTTGATGCCCTAGCCCTGCGGACAACCTGTAAATAGAAGACTCTAGTTCCAGTGCCGACATCGCCTTGCTCTGTCCTCAGTCCAGCTGTACAAGCACGCCAATTTTCTCTTCCCTCAGGATGGGAGAGTTTTTGAGGCCTGCTATATATATATCAATTATGTCCACTTGAATTTTGGGTGAGCGAAAGCCAGTCTCCCCTGGGTTAACTATTGTATTTCTCTTTCACACCTTCGTGCTCACCAGTATTGTCGTGTCGAGACGGCACGCGGTAGGTGGCCGAGCGAATGTAGACAGCCTATGCTGCCTGTTAGTTTCATATCTCGCGGCACTACGGTGCTGCCATCTTTAGGCCTGATGAGGTCAGTGGGACATGATGCCCACTCGGCCTCACTCGCACGGCCTACTTCCTAGGACTAACATCCTAACCCTCCCCCCCAGCGGTCTGGCTTTCGGGTCCCGTCACACTCTGCCCATTGTGTATTCACTCCTTCGTCTAATAAAACCAATCTAGTCTACTGTCGTATCTCTGCAACCTACGCTACCCCTTCAGCACTAAACCGCTGTTCTACAGAATAACAGCAATTACACTGTGCTGTGGTGGTTGTTGCTGCTTTTGTTCCTGTGTCTGTTGTGGTGGTGATTGCTGCTCTTGATCCTGTGTCTGTTGTGGTGGTTGTTGCTGCTCTTGTTCATGTGTCTGTTGCGGTGGTTGTTGCTGCTCTTGTTTCTGTGTCTGTTGTGGTGGCTGTTGCTGCTCTTGTTCCTGTGTCTGTTGTGGTAGTTGTTGCTGCTCTTGTTCATGTGTCTGTTGCGGTAGTTGTTGCTGCTCTTGTTTCTGTGTCTGTTGCAGTGGCTGTTGCTGCTCTTGTTCCTGTGTCTGTTGTGGTAGTTGTTGCTGCTCTTGTTCATGTGTCTGTTGCGGTGGTTGTTGCTGCTCTTGTTCTTGTGTCTGCTGGGGTGGTTGTTGCTGCTCTTGTTCCTGTGTTTGTTGCGGTGGTTGTTGCTGCTCTTGTTCCTGTGTCTGCTGTGGTAGTTGCTGCTGCTCTTGTTCCTGTGTCTGTTGCGGTTGTTGTTGCTGCTCTTGTTCTTGTGTCTGTTGTGGTGGTTGTTGCTGCTCTTGTTCCTGTGTACTCACCTAATTGTACTCACCTAATTGTGGTTGCAGGGGTAGAGACTCAGCTCCTGGCCCCGCCTCTTTGCTGTCCGCTACTGGGTCTCTGTTCTCCCTGCTCCATGAGCTTTATCATACCTAGTCTTAAAACTATGTATGGTTCCTGCCTCCACTATATCTTTCTCTAGACTATTCCACTTCCTGACTACTCTGTGGCTGAAGAAATGCTTCCTAACATCCCTTTGACTCATCTGAGTCTTCAGCTACCAGTTGTGTCCCCTTGTTTCTGTGTTCCCTCTCTGGAACATCCTGTCACTGTCTACCTTGTCGATTCCCCTCTGACCCTTCTTTCCTCCAGTGTTGTTAGTCCTATTTCCCTCAACCTTTCTTCATAGGACAGACCCCTGAGTTGTGGAACTAACCTTGTCGCAAACCTTTGCACTTTCTCTAGTTTCTTTACGTGCTTGACCAGGTGTGGGTTCCAGACTGGTGCTGCATATTCTAGTATGGGCCTGACGTACACGGTATACAGTGTCTTGAACGATTCCTTGTTAAGGTAACGGAACGCTAATCTTAGGTTTGCCAGTCGCCCATATGCTGCCGCAGTTATCTGGTTGATGTGTGCCTCCGGAGACGTGCTTGCGTCTACTGTGGTGGTTGTTGCTGCTCTTGTTCCTGTGTCTGTTGTGGTGGTTGTTGTTGCTTTTGTTCCTGTGTCTGTTGTGGTGGTTGTTGTTGCTTTTGTTCCTGTGTCTGCTGTGGTGGTTGTTGCTGCTCTTGTTCCTGTGTCTGCTGTGGTAGTTGCTGCTGCTCTTGTTCCTGTGTCTGTTGCGGTTGTTGTTGCTGCTCATGTTCCTGTGTCTGTTGCGGTGGTTGTTGATGCTATTGTTCCTGTGTCTGTTGCGGTTGTTGTTGCTGCTCTTATTCCTGTGTCTGTTGCGGTGGTTGTTGCTGCTCTTGTTCCTGTGTCTGCTGTGGTGGTTGTTGCTGTTCCTGTGTCTGCTGTGGTGGTTGCTGCTGCTCTTGTTCCTGTGTCTACTGTGGTGGTTGTTGCTGCTCTTGTTCCTGTGTCTGCTGTGGTTGTTGTTGCTGCTCTTGTTCCTGTGTCTGCTGTGGTAGTTGTTACTGCTCTTGTTCCTGTGTCTACTGTGGTGGTTGTTGCTGCTCTTGTTCATGTGTCTGCTGTGGTCGTGGTTGTTGCTGCACTTATTCCTGTGTCTGTTGCGGTGGTTGTTGCTGCTCTTGTTCCTGTGTCTGCTGTGGTGGTTGTTGCTGTTCCTGTTCCTGTGTCTGATGCGGTGGTTGTTGCTGCTCTTGTTCCTTTGTCTGCTGTGATTGTTGCTGATCTTGTTCCTGTGTCTGCTGTAGTGTGGTTGTTGCTTTTTCCTCTTTTCCTGTTTTTTCCTGTTGCTGGTGGTTGTTGCTCTCTTGTGTCTTTTGTCTGCTGTGGTGGTAGTTGTTGCTGATCTTGTTCCTGTGTCTGCTGTGGTGGTTGTTGGTGCTGTGGCTTTGATCTGCGTGTGTTGTGGCTTCGATCTGTGTCTGTTGTTGCCTTGATATGTGTCTGCTGTGGCCTTGATCTGTGGTTACGTTTTACTTTACTCCTAGACTGCTGTAAGTTATGAAACTTGTGTTGTGTGGGTGTTTCTTCTATCTATGGCTGCTCTGGTGTTGCTTGGCTTCTGTTGTTGTACGTGATATTAGTCAGGCTTTATTTGTAGCTTTGTTTGAAATCTATGAGGTTTACGTGAGGTTATTTTCTTTGCATTTTGGTTAGCGGTGCTTCGGTTACTTTCATTGTCTTATTGTTAATGGGAGTTTGATAAATCCCTTTATTTTTTTTTTAGTTAGGGGAGCTTTCGTTAGTTTCTTACTTTTTGGTTAGGGGGCTATAGGGCTGTAGTTAGTTCTTAATAATAATAATATACAGGCCTAGCTGACATCAATGACATACTACTACATAGAAAGCCCCTTGTTATGCAGAGCGTTTCCCGCAAATTAGATCAATTTTGTCCCAGGATGCGACCCACACCAGTCGACTAACACCCAGGTACCCATTTTACTGTAGGCTGAACAGGGACAGCAGATTTCTTATAGAAACACATTCTAATGTTTTCCAGCCGAACCAGGGGATCGACCCCCGTACCTCAGTGGCTTTGTCTAATATATATTTTTGTTGTTGGAGCGGGCCTTGGTTTTTATGGCTTTTGCAAATAACTGTGGTTGTTATGAAAGACTTTTTTCCACTACACAACACTAGACGGACTCGTGAACAAGAATTGATGTTGAAATATCACATTGGCTTTCAAACTGTTTTCTAATCCATCTGAGTTCTTGTTTAGTCTTAATCTTTTTATATTGTTTCAGGGACACGAACTGGTGATAATTCTTAATTACAGTACTAGATGTATTTCGGTGGATCCGTAATCCGAGAAAGGTATCCCTGTATCTCATAAGCCCAGCCACCTCTACCTCAATGCAGGCAAAATGAATAGAGGAGGATGGTCATAAAATTCAAGGCTGGAGGCAGTGGAGATGTCGTGTGTGAGGGCAATGTGTGGTGTGAATATCATGCAGAGAATACACAGTTTGGAGATTTGAAGGAGGTTCAGGGTTTCTTAAAGTATTATCCAGAGGGCTAAGGAGGGGTTGTTGAGGTGGTTCAGACATTTAGAGAGGATGCAGCAAAATAGAATGATTTTGAGATTATAAATCTGCAGTGACAAGAAGGCGGGCTAGGGGTCGTCCTAGGAAAGGTTGGAGGGGAGGGAGGAGGTAAAGGAGGTTTTGTGTGCTATGGGCTTAGACTTTCAGAAAGCGTGCGTGAGCGTACTAGATAGGAGCGAGTGAAGGCAAATGATTTTTATGAATTGCACTGTTGGAGTGTGAGCAAAGTAACATTTATGAAGGGTGAAATTCAGGAAAACTGGTTAGCCGGACGTGAGTCCTGGAGGTGGGAATAAGGGTGGAGATATGTTGCAGTTTTTGAACTGTAGTTTCGGTACGCCTTTGGCAAGATATGCTCCATGCTGCGTCCTGCACGTGCGCCGATCCAAATCTTCCTCACTTCCTGCAGATATAGGCTGGGTTTCCATCCAAGTATTTACCAATAACAGTTCACTGGTATTTTCTTTGCTACCATTTCTCATCCACGAATCCCCACGACGCCCTGTGGCCTGGTGGCAAAAGCTCTCGCTTCACACGCTGAGGGTCCGGGTTCGATTCTCGGCAAGGGTAGAAATATTGGGCGTTTCCTTACTCCGGTTGTCTATGTTCATTCATCTGTAATGAGCACCTGGGTGTTAGTCGATTGGTGAGGGTCGCATCCTGGGACGAAACTGACCTAATTTGCCCGAAATGCTTTGCATAACAATGGGCTTTCTATATAGTAGTATGCCATTGATGTCAGCTAGGCCTGTATACCTTGTACTTGTAGAAATAGATATTATTATTATTATTATTATTATTATTATTATTATTATTATTATTATTATTAGGTGGTAGCTTTGGGCACGTAATTTTGTAAATTACAGGTGATGTAAGGAGATATATTTTGTCAAGACCGGTGGACATTCTGTGACCAACGTGTAGGCCTAAGCCAGGCCTAAGCCAGGCCTAAGCCTCCACCATCTCTACAAATCTTTAGAGTGCTTCCTGGTGCCTATGCTTAGTGCAAGCGGTTTTTGTGTGTGAATTCCGAAGAGAAGATCCGAGTTCCATGCACATTAAACCAAGCCCGGTTAAGCCAGTCTGTTCCAGAGAGCCTAAGTCAGTAACCCAACCGTCTGCCCTCCTTCAGCAAGTCTTTGTGATGGTTTGCCAGCATTTCAGCAGTCTCAGTGTATCCAATGTCGAGGGATTAAGCCAGCATAACAACCCAGCTGAGAGAGAGAAGTAAGCCAACCCAGTTTCTCTTAGAATTTACTGACAAGAGTGCTGCTCACTCTGTACTACCAGTTAATTGATTATCAGCAAGGAAAACACCGATGGACTGTTATAGGAGACGTTATTATTGATAAATACTTGGATAGAAACCCAGCCGATGCAGCGAGGCTTGGCAGGGAGCATGACCATAATCTACTATGCAATAAGATCACAGTAAACAGGTGATATAATATGCAGAATAACCACGAAAGCGCTTGGAATTTCACTATTTTTCACAGTGGTTATTCTGGGGTTAAAATATAAAGAATCTAACAAAAAGTGGGAGTTGTCACAGTTGCTATTTGCTGATGACACTGTGCTTTTGGGGGATTCTGAAGAGAAGTTGCAGAGGTTGGTGGATGAGTTTGGTAGGGTATGTAAAAGAAGGAAATTAAAAGTGAATAAAGGAAAGAGTAAGGTGATGAGGATAACAAAAAAATTAGATAACGGAAGATTGGATATCAGATTGGAAGGAGAGAGTATGTAGGAGGTGAATGTGTTCAGATATTTGGGAGTGGATGTGTTAGCAGATTTGTCTATGAAGGATGAGGTGAATCATAGAATTAATGAGGGGAAAAAGGTGAGTGGTGCACTGAGGAGCTTGTGGAGACAGAGAACTTTATCCATGAAAGCAAAGAGGGGAATGTATGAGAGTATAGTTATACCAACACTCTTGTATGAGTGTGAGACATGGGTTGTGAATGTTGCAACAAGGAAAAGGCTAGAGGCAGTGGAGATGTCATGTCTGAGGGCAATGTGTGGTGTGAATATAATGCAGAGAATCCGTAGTTTGGATATTAGAAGGAGGTGTGGGATTACCTAAACTATTATCCAGAGGGGTGAGGAGGGGTTGTTGAGATGGTTTGGACATGTAGAGAGGATGGAACGAAATAGAATGACTTCGAGAGTGTATAAATCTGTAGTGGAGGGAAGGCGGGGTAGGAGACGGCCTAGAAAAGGTTGGAGGGAGGGGGTAAAGGAGGTTTTGTGTGCGACGGGCTTGGACTTCCAGCAAGCGTGCGTGAGCGTGTTAGATAGGAGCAAATGGAGACAAATGGTTTTAAGGACTTGACGTGCTGTTGGAGTGTAAGCAAGGTAACATTTATGAAGGGTTTCAGGGAAACCGCCAGGCCGGACTTGATTCCTGGAGATGGGAAGTACAGTGCCGGCACTCTGAAGGAGGGGTGTTAATGTTGCAGTTTTGTAGCTGTAGTGTAAGCACGCCTCTGGCAAGATAGTGATGGAGTGAGTGATGAAAGTTTTTCTTTGTCGGGCCACCCTGCCTTGGTGGGAAACGGCCTATGTGTTATATATATATATATATATATATATATATATATATATATATATATATATATATATATATATATATATATATATATATATATATATATATATATAAACACTGCGACTAGCCGAGGATTCAAACCCATGTCGTTTTGGCCCGCCCCATGGTGAGCGAAAATCATATATGACGCTCTAACCCACAGGACCACGCAATTCTAGAAGATTCACGCACCCAGCAGAGCTAGATGTTTTATCGTGAACCGAGGACATACGGTGGTGTGGGTGCCTCTGAGTTAATTTCTACTCCCCGTTTGGTGTACTAGCCTCCACGAGCACTATTTTATATTATTGTAACCACGAACGAGTGGTACCGAATCAATAACAATGCGACGAGCCAAGGATTCGAACCCATGTCGTTTTGACCAAAACAACATGGGTTTACAAATGCAGTAGTATAATTCGTTGTGGTATAAATAAAAGTTGACTGTTTCCCAGCTTATACGAGACGGAAGAGTTTAAGGGATCACACAAGGGTCGTGGAAAGACTGAGCCCCCTGTCAGGGTCCTGTCCTGACGAATATTACAGCAAGGGATCACAAAGTTGTATACATCTAAAGGTGTATATTTCTTAGTGTACCTATCATGAGAGTTCACTTTAATTCCTTGACTGTTGATGAAGAGGCTACACGGAGCAGTAATGATGACTAGTCGATTGGCTTTAATTAAACTCAGTTAACAATCGAGGGTTGAGATTTGAGCATCTCTCTAAAAGTGTGTATGTGGGCTACTAGTTTGGTTTTTAAGGCCAAATCCTGACTCGAAGCCAAATACTCGTTCAGTCCAACACCACATACATTAAATGAAAGTAAAAACACTTGCATCAGAACAAGCTTGTATTGGGACGACGTTTCGCTCTGAGGAGAACCTTTTTGAACCCCTCAGGGAAAAAGGCTCGTCTTGGAACATGGATATTTGTCCTAATTCGTTTCAGCATTTCGCCCACTGACACCAAATACATTACCACCGCGCCATCAGGTTGCAGAAAGCTACGCACTGAACGAATATTTCATAAACTTCAATGATATATACACCGTGAAGTGATGGTCTCTCAATGTATATATGCTGAGAGCTTAATTCCAATTTAAGGATAAAAGTATTCGTGACTGATGGCTAATAGGTTACATTTAGCCTTAATAACCTTATAGTCAATAGGCTTTAAACATCATTAATCAACCATCAAATTCAACAAACTCACCACTCAAGTGTATTGAGAGTCAGGTGACCGGCTAGTTCATCACATCGCGGGCCTCCTGGGGGAATGTTCAAAAGCATTAATGCAGCTTTGAACCAATATAAATAACGGAGTTTGTAAATCAAGTATAATCATAATGATTTATAAACATGCTTCTTTAATGGCAGTGGAGAATATATTTTACATTTAATGAATAATGGACGCTTACGAACATTTAAAGATGATTAAAAAGGTATACTGCAGAGGAAGAAGGAAAATGAGGGAGATGGGAAATGGTAAAAGAACACCGAGGGAGATGGAAGGGTAAGACATATAGATGGCAACGGAAAAAGAAGGCGAAGGAAAAAGGAAAAAATATTAAGATGGAAAAAAATAAGATGAAAGGGGAGAAGAAAAAGGAGAAACAGAAAGATGAATAAGAAGATAGAGGGAGATGGAAGCCCAATGGTGGTTTAGTTTGACCACCGATAATTCTTGGCTTTTGATGAAGGTTCTTTTATATGAAAAATGCTATCAATTTATTTGACTACAAAACAGTCCCATAGTTGAATATTGCAAATTAACTTTAACAAGATGTGAACCCAGATCTACTCACGTCACGAAGAACGTGTCAGCCACTGCACTGTGTGGTGGGACACCTTCCTGCCACTTGTTACTGGCGGTTTGTTTGCTGTCAAAGTTAATATTGTGTCTGTAGCTGTCATGGGTCAGGATACGGCACCTTTACCTCTTTTGAGTGTGGTTGTTGTGTTTATAGTTATGAGTCTGGTTGAGGAACCACTGGTTGCTGTGACCATTGTTATTGTTTCTAGTAATCAAATATCTGGTTAGGATTTAATTTGAATGTTTTTTGTGTCTTTATCAGAGTCCTGATTAAACAGCTTTTGATTGTTGTGGGGGTTGTGTGTTAGTTATTATAGGCCTGGTTGTGGAGCCTTTCATTGCTGTATTTGTCAGTGGCCTTGAGAAAGAGCCTTTGTTGTGGTTGCACTTGTTGAATGTTCATTTGGTTGCTGTGGATGTGTGTCATAGGGTCTGGTTGCTGTGTCTGTAGTTCTCGTAGGTTTTAGTTGCTGTGGGTGTTATAGTCTTTAGTTGTCAAAGGTTTTGCTTACTGTTAGGTGGTTAGTGAGTGTACTCACCTATTTGTGGTTGCAGGGGTCGAATCATAGCTCCTGGCCCCGCCTCTTCATTGATTGCTACTAGGTCCTCTCTCTCCCTGCTCCATGAGCTTTATCAAACCTCGTCTTAAAACTATGTATGGTTCCTGCCTCCACAACGTCACTTTCTAGGCTATTCCACTTCCTGACAACTCTATGACTGAAGAAATACTTCCTAACATTCCTTTGACTCATAGGAGTCTTCAACTTCCAATTGTGACCCCTTGTTTATGTGTCCCCTCTCTGGAACATCATGTTTCTGTCCACCTTATCTATTCCTCGCAGTATTTTATATGTCGTTATCATGTCTCCCCTAACCCTCCTGTCCTCTTGTGTCGTCAGGCCGATTTTCCTTAACCTTTCTTCGTAGGACAATCCTCTTAGCTCTGGGACTAGTCTTGTTGCAAACCTTTGCACTTTCTCTAATTTCTTGACGTGCTTGACCAGGTGTGGGTTCCAAACTGGTGCTGCATACTCCAGTATGGGCCTGACGTATATGGTGTACAGAGTCTTGAACGATTCCTTAGTGAGGTATTGGAACGCTATTCTTAGGTTTGCCAGCCGCCCGTATGCTGCAGCAGTTATCTGATTGATGTGTGCACTCAGAAGGCATTTCTCTATCTTTCAGGTTGAACCAGGTCTCTGTTATAGCAATAATATCTATATTACCTGTACTTGCAAGTAATCTTTGCTCATCTATCTTATTTCTTAGACCCCTACTATTTGTATAGTAAACCTTAAGGGAGCTAGTCACTTGTTCCCTTCTACTAGCTCTTTGTTTGTTGATCAATTGCTTTGCCTTTACTAGCAACTTTATTTTGAATATTGTCTTTTAAACATATCCCTGAGGTATCTTGGTAATATCTGCTGTTTCCAACCCTAATACTGCAGCCTGATTGTTTTCCACAAACACCCATACCTCTATAATCTATCAGTTTAAAGTTCTAGACAAGTCTCCAATGACCACCTCAATCGAATCGGCTAATGCAACCACTCCAGCCCCAGAGAGATGAACCCCATCCCTTGCATACATATCAAGTTTGCCATAGAATTTGTCCCAGTTATCAATGAATGGAATTGCAAGTTCCTTGCAGTACATGTCTAGCCAGCAATTTATACCAATTGCCCTAGACATCCATTCATTGCCCACTCCCTTTCTAGGCAAAATGCTACACATGATTGGGATCCCTCCCTTAGATCTAACTACTTCTATGGCTGACCTATACTTATCTAGTAGATCCTGTCTTCTGCCCTTCCCTGCCTGGAGTCTACCTGGAGAGAATTCCAGGGGTCAACGCCCCCGCGGCCCGGTCCGTGACCAGGCCTCCTGTTGGACCAGAGCCTGATCAACCAGGCTGTTACTGCTGGCCGCATGCAGTCCAACGTACGAACCACAGCCCGGCTGGTCAGGTACCGACTTTAGGTGCCTGTCCAGTGCCTGCTTGAAGACAGCCAGGGGTTTGTTGGTAATCCCCCTGATGTGTGCTGGGAGGCAGTTGAACAATCTTGGGCCCCTGACACTTATTGTGCTGTCCCTCAACGTGCTAGTGGCACCCCTGCTCTTCATTGGGCGGATGTTACATCGCCTGCCGAGTCTTTTGCTTTCGTAGGGAGTGATTTTTGTGTGCAAGTTTGGTACTAAGCCCTCGAGAATTTTCCATGTGTATATAATAATGTATCTCTCCCGCCTGCGTTCTAGAGAGTACAGGTTTAGGAACTTCAAGCGTTCCCAGTAGTTGAGGTGGTTTATCGCACTTATGCGTGCAGTGAAGGTTCTCTGCACATTTTCAAGGTCAGCAATTTCACCCACCTTGAAAGGTGCCGTTAGTGTGCAGCAATATTCCAGCCTAGATAGAACAAGCGATCTGTAAAGTGTCATCATGGGCTTGGCATCCCTGGTTTTGAAGGTTCTCATTATCCATCCTGTCATTTTTCGAGCAGATGCAATTGCTACTTTATGGTCCTTGAAGGTGAGATCCTCTGACATGATCACTCCCAGGTCTTTGACATTAGTTTTTCGCTCTATTGTGTGGTTGGAATTAGTTTTGTACTCCGATGAGATTTTAATGTCTTCACGTTTTCCGTATCTGAGTAATTGAAATTTCTCATCATTGAACTTCATATTGTTTTCTGCACCCCATTTAAAGATTTGGTTTATGTCTGCTTGGAGTCTAGCCGTGTCTTCAACGGTGGACACTGTCATACAGATTCGGGTGTCATCTGCAAAGGAAGACACAGCACTGTGGCTTATATCCCTGTCAATATCTGATATGAGGATGAGGAATAGGATGGGAGCAAGTACTGTGCCTTGTGGAATAGAGCTTTTCACAGTAGCTGCCTCAGATTTTACTCTGTTGACTACTACTCTTTGTGTTCTACATGTTAGGAAATTATAGATCCATCTTCCAACTTTTCCTGTTATTCCTTTATCACGCATTTTGTGTGCTATTACACCATGGTCACACTTGTCAAAGGCTTTTGCAAAATCTGTGTATATAACATCTGCATTCTGTTTATCTTCCCAATGTCATTACCACCAGCACTAAGACAGATAATAGGCTTGTTCCATTACCTGACATAATATTATCCAACCTGCTGACTATGTCACCAATACCAGCTCCTGGGAGGCACACCCTCTGTCTGACCTTCCTATCTCTGTTACAAAAAGCATGGTCCATATATCTTACCTGAGTCTCTCCCACAATCAGAATATTCTTACCTTGATTAGCAGGGAAGTCAGTGGTACCTTTAACCTCACTAACCACTGGAGTACACTCGTCCTGGAGAACAGATAATCGATTTCCTACATTCACATCTTCTCTATTAACCTTACTTATCTTCCTTCTTCCTGAATTGTGAACCACTTGCCACTTAAAGCGGCTGCCACTCTCACTGTTTGTAACCATTTCCTCCTCACCAGCTCCAACCATCTCACACTCACTCCCAAACCCTCCTAGGAGGAGCTTCAGCCTCCTATTTTCCTCCTGAAGAAAGTAGAACCTCCTTCAACACTTTAACCTGAGATTCTAAAACACTGCAGTGAGCCATGTGCTCGGTAACACCCCACGCTAATTCCCAGACAGCTTAGAACAGGTATGACCACACGTGACCACTCGTGACCACTGACCTCAGCGTACCAACCACCTACCAACCACAACCCACCCATATCCCCCACCCTCTTCACCTACCAATCACAACCCACCCACATTCCCCACCCTCTCCATCTACCAACCACAACCCACCCACATCCCCCACCCTCTCCTCCTACCAACCACAACCCACCCACCTCCCAGCCCTCTCCGCCAACCTCTCTTATTAAAGTGGGTTAACTGGAGAACATCAAAATTATATACGTATATGGTAATAGCGGTGGCAGCCATAACAATAGAAATTAAAAAAAAAAAATGTACACAAACAATCAATGCAGACAGGACACCACAAACATGTCTCTGCTCCTGTGTCAACAAATATGTTTCTCTCTCTCTCTCTAACAACACACACAGACAAGCGCGCGTGCGCCCGGGTCTGTGAATCGACCACTGAACATATAACTAGGCGAATACACAAGGAAAAACGGAGATTCGAACCGTGGTACTGGACCGCAGCAGGTCCAGCAATGTACAACCAGGATTTAATAAAACACACAGTGGTGCACACAGTGGTGCACCACTGGACCTGGGTGCCTGGACCACACTTCTAAGTCTCCCTCAATTATTTTTATTCTTTAACAGTTGTTAATTGAGACTTGAGTTTATAACTAGGAGCGCACCATAACTAGGGGAGCACCATAACTAGGAGAGCACCATAACTAAGAGCACCACAACTAGGAGAGCACCACAACTAGGAGAGCACCACAACTAGGAGAGCACCACAACTAGGTGAGCACCATAACTAGGTGAGCACCATAACTAGGAGAGCACCATAACTAGGAGAGCACCATAACCAGGAGAGCACCATAACTAGAACACCATAACTTGGAGAGCACCATAACTAGGAGAGCACCATAACTAGGAGAGCACCATAACTAGGAGAGCACCATAACTAGGAGAGCACCATAACTAGGAGAACACCACAACTAGGAGAGCACCATAACTAGGAGAGCACCATAACTAGGTGAGCACCATAACTAGAGAGCCCCATAACTAGGTGAGCACCATAACTAGGAAAGCACCACAACTAGGAGAGCACCATAACTAGGTGAGCACCATAACTTGATCACCATAATTAGAGCACGATAACTAGGTAAGCACGATAACTAGGAGAGCACCATAACATGGAGAACACCATAACTAGGAGAACACAATAACTAGGAGAGCACCATAACTAGGAGAGCCCCATAACTAGGTGAGCACCATAACTAGGAAAGCACCACAACTAGGAGAGCACCACAACTAGGAGAGCACCATAACTAGGTGAGCACCATAACTAGGAGAGCACCATAATTAGGAGAGCACAATAACTAGGAGAGCACCATAACTAGGTAAGCACCATAACTAGAACACCACAACTAGGAGAGCACCACAACTAGGAGAGCATAACTAGGAGAGCACCATAACTAGGAGAGCACCATAACTAGGTGAGCACCATAACTAGGTGAGCACCATAACTAGGTGAGCACCATAATTAGGTGAGCACCATAACTACCAGAGCACCATAACTAGGAGAGCACCATAACTAGAGCAGCATTATAACTAGAGCAGCACCATAACTAGAACAGCACCATAACTAGAGAAGCACTATAACTAGGAGAGCACCATAACTAGGTGAGCATAACTAGGAGAGCACCATAACTAGTAGAGCACCATAACTAGGAGAGCACCACAACTAGGAGAACACAACTAGGAGAGCACCACAACTAGGAGAGCACCACAACTAGAAGAGCACCACAACCAGGAGAGCACCATACCTAGGTGAGCACCATAACTAGGAGAGTACCACAACTAGGAGAGAATCATAACTATGTGAGCACCATAACTAGCTTAGCACCATATCTAGGAGAGCATAACTAGAACACCATAATTAGGAGAGCACCACAACTAGGAGAGAGCACCATAACTAGGAGAGCACCACAACTAGGAGAACACCACAACTAGGAGAGCACCACAACTAGGAGAGCACCACAACTAGGTGAGCACCACAACTAGAAGAGGAGCACAACTAGGAGAGCACCACAACTAGGTGAGCACCATAACTAGGAGAGCTCCATAACCAGGAGAGCATCACTTCTAGGAGAGCACCATAACTAGGAGAGCACCACAACTAGGTGAACACCACAACTAGGAGAGCACCACAACTAGGAGAGCACCACAACTAGGTGAGCACCACAAGTAGGAGAGCACTACAAGTAGGAGAGCACCACACGTAGGAGAGCACCACAACTAGGTGAGCACCACAACTAGGTGAGCACAACAACTAGGAAAGCACCACAACTAGGTGAGCACCATAACTAGGAGAGCTCCATAACCAGGAGAGCATCACTTCTAGGAGAGCACCATAACTAGGAGAGCACCACAACTAGGTGAACACCACAAGTAGGAGAGCACCACAAGTAGGAGAGCACCACACGTAGGAGAGCACCACAACTAGGAGAGCACCACAACTAGGAGAGCACCACAACTAGGAGAGCACCACAACTAGGAGGGAACCACAACTAGGAGAGCACCACAACTAGGAGAGCACCACAACTAGGAGAGCACCACAACTAGGAGGGAACCACAACTAGGAGAGCACCACAACTAGGAGAGCACCACAACTAGGTGAGCACAACTAGGTGAGCACAACAAGGAGAGCACAACTTGGAGAGCACCACAACTAGGTGAGCGCCCTCTCACGCGCACACTGAAGCACATATCTATATAGTCTCTCACGATACATTGGGCAAAAACTCTACAGGTAAAGCCTTGCAAAATAGAAAATACATGACACTGTGCACTCTGCATTGAGTCACCAGAGGCACCTAGAGCCACCTAGAGCCACCTACGAAGCAGCTACTTAGAAGACAATTCAAATAAGAATATTCCGACACAGTAGGATACAAGATAAAATAAATAACTTGAGGTAAATCACGAGAGAGATTAAAAAAACACTTAGCATTATAGAACACCTAGAAAGTACTACAGAGAACCTAGAAAGAGCACAACAGTGCATTAGAGCAATTAGACAGCATTATAGAAAACCTAGAAAGTATTACAAGGAACCTAGAAAGGGCACTACATTGGTCCTAGAACGAGTACTACAGTGGATCTAGAAAGAGCACTACAGTGGACCTAGAAAGAGAACTACAGTGGACCTAGAAAGAGGACTACAGTGGACCTAGAAAGAGGACTACAGTGGACCTAGAAAGAGGACTACAGTGGACCTAGAAAGAGGACTACAGTGGACCTAGAAAGAGGACTACAGTGGACCTAGAAAGAGGACTACAGTGGACCTAGAAAGTGGACTACAGTGGACCTAGAAAGAGGACTACAGTGGACCTAGAAAGAGGACTACAGTGGACCTAGAAAGAGGACTACAGTGGACCTAGAAAGAGGACTACAGTGGACCTAGAAAGAGGACTACAGTGGACCTAGAAAGAGGACTACAGTGGACCTAGAAAGAGGACTACAGTGGACCTAGAAAGATTACTACAGTGGACCTAGAAAGATTACTACAGTGGACCTAGAAAGAGGACTACAGTGGACCTAGAAAGAGGACTACAGTGGACCTAGAAAGAGGACTACAGTGGACCTAGAAAGAGGACTACAGTGGACCTAGAAAGAGGACTACAGTAGACCTAGAAAGAGGACTACAGTGGACCTAGAAAGAGGACTACACTTGACCTAGAAAGAGGACTACAGTGGACCTAGAAAGAGGACTACAGTGGACCTAGAAAGAGGACTACAGTGGACCTAGAAAGATGACTACAGTGGACCTAGAAAGAGGACTACAGTGGACCTAGAAAGAGGACTACAGTGGACCTAGAAAGAGGACTACAGTGGACCTAGAAAGAGGACTACAGTTGGCCTAGACAGAGCACTACAGTGGACCTAGACAGAGCACTACAGTTGGCCTAGACAGAGCACTACAGTGGACCTAGACAGAGCACTACAGTGGACCTAGAAAGAGCACTACAGTGGACCTAGAAAGAGCACTACAGTGGACATAGAAAGAGCACTACAGTGGACCTAGAAAGAGCACTACAGTGGACCTAGAAAGAGCACTACAGTGGACCTAGAAAGAGCACTACAGTGGACCTAGAAAGAGCACTACAGTGGACCTAGAAAGAGCACTACAGTGGACCTAGAAAGAGCACTACAGTGGACCTAGAAAGTGGACTACAGTGAACCTAGAAAGAGGACTACAGTGGACCTAGAAAGAGGACTACACTTGACCTAGAAAGAGGACTACAGTGGATCTAGAAAGAGGACTACAGTGGACCTAGAAAGAGGACTACAGTGGACCTAGAAAGAGGACTACAGTGGACCTAGAAAGAGGACTACAGTGGACCTAGAAAGAGGACTACAGTTGGCCTAGACAGAGCACTACAGTGGACCTAGACAGAGCACTACAGTTGGCCTAGAAAGAGCACTACAGTTGGCCTAGAAAGAGCACTACAGTGGACCTAGAAAGAGGACTACAGTGGACCTAGAAAGAGGACTACAGTGGACCTAGAAAGAGGACTACAGTTGGCCTAGACAGAGCACTACAGTTGGCCTAGAAAGAGCACTACAGTGGACCTAGAAAGAGCACTACAGTGGACCTAGAAAGAGCACTACAGTGGACCTAGAAAGAGCACTACAGTGGACCTAGAAAGAGCACTACAGTGGACCTAGAAAGAGCACTACAGTGGACCTAGAAAGAGCACTACAGTGGACCTAGAAAGAGCACTACAGTGGACCTAGAAAGAGCACTACAGTGGACCTAGAAAGAGCACTACAGTGGACCTAGAAAGAGCACTACAGTGGACCTAGAAAGAGCACTACAGTGGACCTAGAAAGAGCACTACAGTGGACTTAGATAACACTAGGTAGCAGCTAGAGAACAGAGAGAGAGATCTACAGAACCCCTAGAGAAGCCCCAGAGAGTGAAATATATCATAAAAGACAACTGCAGTGCACTTGAGAGCATGTAAAGAGCAATTAGAGAGCCTGCACTCCTTATCCACTCTTTATTCTGCCGCAGTATTATTCCTAATGGAAATTATTTCTTCTTCCAGAATTAATTACCTTTACCCTAAAAATGTGTCGACATTTTACCTGGAAACATAAGCCTGGGAATTATATCTGTTAGTCACATTTCCACTGTAATTTTTTTTTTTCAGGAAAAAGTGACCCGACTGTCTTGACATTCTCAATATCTTTCCATTTTTCCCCATGTATGTATTAAACAATTCTATCAGCTGTCTCCACTACCTTACTGCACAGATTCACTGTTTTTCAAAGTCTATTTCCAGCCCCATTAATATTTTACAGACTTCCTATTTCACTTTTCTCTATGGTTAGTAGTATTTTGTTTTCTGTTAATCGGTTCCAAAGATTTTTCTTCCCTTCAAAACCAGATACCTATTATTATCTTTATTGATGTTCCAGCCTATGTATCCTTCTTTGCACATGTCTTTTATTCATCAGTCTCTCTGATGTTGACATGAGATGGTGTCTATTCAGTCTCGGTTTACAATATGCTTGTGCAAAATAAGTTATTTAACATAAGAACATAAGAATGGAGGAACACTGCAGAAGGCCTACTGACCCATACAAGGCAAGTCCTTATCAAAACCACCACTACCTAAGAATTTTTTCCCGTACTCACGACACCAATCAAACCCAGCCCCTCCCACTCATATATTTGTCCAATCTCTTTTTAAAGCCACCCAAGGTCCTAGCCTCTATCACCCTACTCGGAAGATTGTTCCACGCATCTACAACTCTGTTCGAGAACCAGTACTTGCCTATGTCCTTAATAAATCTAAATTTATCCAATTTAAAACCGTTATTTCTGGTTTTTACTTGGTTTGATATCCTCAGTATTTTATTAATATCTCCTTTGTTTATGCCCATCATCCACTTGTACACCTCGATGATATCTCCCCTCATTCTACGTCTCTCCAGAGAGTGGAGATTCAACGCTCTAAGTCTATCTTCATACGGGAGATTTCTTATACTGTAAATCATTTTAGTCATTCTTCTTTGTATGTTCTCCAACGAATCTATATCCATTCTGTAGTAAGGAGACCAAAACTGAGCTGCATAATCCAAATGAGGTCTCACTAGTGATGTATAGAGCTGTAAAATAACTTTTGGACTTCTGTTGCTTATACTTCTTGAAATAAATCTTATTAATCTGTTAGCCTTATTGCGCACACTTAGGCACTGTTGTCTTGGCTTTAGATTTCTGCTTACCATGACTCCCAAGTCTTTTTCACATTCTGTATGATCAATCTCTACTTCACCTAGTTTATAAATTCGAGGGATATTTTCATTACCAAGAACTAGCACCTTACACTTGTCCACACTGAACTTCATCTGCCACTTTTCAGAACAAAACATTAATTTGTCCAAATCCTCCTGGAGTTCACTGGTATCCTCCTCAGAATTAATTATACGGCCTATTTTTGTATCATCAGCAAATTTACTCATGTCACTTGCAATTCCTTCATCAAGGTCATTTATGTAAATTATGAACAACAATGGGCCCAAAACTGATCCTTGTGGAACGCCACTAGTGACTAATCCCCCTTCAGATTTGACCCCATTAATGGAAACTCTCTGCTTTCTATTGGTAAGCCATGCCTCTATCCATGCTAGAACTTTACCTCCTATACCATGAGCTGCCACCTTTCTTAAGAGTCTCTTGTGAGGTACTCTATCGAAGGCCTTACTGAAATCCAAGTAAACTATATCATATTCTTTATCACTGTCTACTGCCTCAAATGTTTTATTGAAAAACGTCAGTAAATTTGTTAGGCAGGAACGACCTCTCGTGAACCCATGCTGAGATTCATTAATCAAATTATGCTCTTCAAGGTGACTTCTGATAATATCAGCTATAATTTATTCTAATAATTTGCCTACTATAGACGTGAGGCTTATTGGACGGTAATTTGATGGAATTGACTTATCCCCTGATTTGAATATAGGAACTACATTAGCTATCTTCCACATCTCTGGCACAACACCAGTTAGGATGGACGTATTAAACACATTCGTTAATGGCTGACTAAGTTCCATCTTGCATTCTTAGAGTACCCTGGAAAACAACTCGTCGGGTCCCGGGGACTTATTTTGCTTCAGTTTATCTATCTGACAACAGCCACGAATGTTTAAAATCCGTACTGGCGGATCAAGCTAAAATGTCATGTCCATGTGCAGGTATGTTGACTTTTATCCGCCAAGTTTTACTCTCGTCGTTGTCCTCTCGTATTTTTGTTGTCATCTAGTCTTCTTTTTGTCCTCTAATCTTCTTTTTGTTGTCCTCTAATCTTCTTTTTGTTGTCCTCTAGTCTTCTTTTATTTGTCCTCTAGTCTTCTTTTCTTTGTCCTCTCCTCTTTTCGTTGTCCTTTCCTCTTTTCGGTGTCCTCTCCTCTTTTCGGTGTCCTCTCCTCTTCGTTTTCCCTTTCGTCTCCTCGTTATACTCTCTTCTGCATCATCCCATTTTTTATTATATCGTAAGTAGTTAGACTAAAATAATCACTGTATTTGAAATAGGTAAATTGTAGGTCTTGTAAATGGTAAGCTTTTCTTTGAAAAAGTGTTTTTTCTGTAGTATTTTTCATTGCCCTTCTTAATCATAATAGAAATATACTTATAGCCACTTGAAGTTGCACTATAATTAATGCACTATGTAGTCTTTTGCCTCTTGGAAACAGAAGAGGAGGTTAGACGAGTATTTCTCAAGCTGGCGGGGTCTTCCTTTTACCCAGAGGAACGCCTTTTCCAGAGGAACGAGCTTCCCCAGGGATCGCCTGTTCCCCGAGGAACGCCCTTCCCGAGGGGAACGAGCTTCTCCATTAGAGCGCGAGATTTCAGGGAAGGGAGGCGCGGGAGCTCAGTGAAAGGTGTTGGTAAGGGCGGCTAACTAAGCAAAAACAGCAAATACAAAAACTGTATATGTTTATTTATCATAATTAAGAGATAAACAAATGTGAAGATGACATTGTAACTCAAGTAGTCAAGAAAGTCTAAGCTGTTTCTGAGTCGTCACTCGCTGCGTTGACACTAGAGATTTATTTCACCAAAAAATGGAGAGGAAACTTTAAATGGACAAAGATTCTGTCTTCTCTAAACCACAGACTCTGCTCAGTGTTTCATACTTCTACTTTTTTCAAGATTCATAGGGAATAAAACAGTGAAAGCAGAAATTATCTACTTTTTGTTGGAGACTAGTGCAGAAACTGACGATATTTTTCCTGCAATGTAGATCTTAAATGAAGTTACGAATTTACGCTGATGGAGCTCTGGCCAGTCTTGAATCACTCTCTGACTTCACTATCATATCTAAGGAGAGGGGTTCCCTCACTATTTCCCCACGCTGCTTCATAATTCACGAGCCACCAGCAGGAAAGACACTCCCTTCGCAATTCAAAGAGAACCTAAGTATGGCGATGGGCTAAAAAAAATGCATGTTTGTAAACGAGCTGTTATATTTTGGTAACTATCTCAGTAACGCACCATGAGTGACAACTGTACAGATTTAAAATTTCCTGGTTATACTCGGGCACCTGTTTCCCAGATGTAATTTTTTTTTTTAATTGTGCTTATTTATGGTTAAAAATAGGTTTTCATAGTTATACGTTACCTAAACTAACATAACCTAAGGCTAACTTAAAAAAAAAATATTTAAGAATTTACAGGAAGGTCTGAGAAATGATGCATGGACTCGTAATAAAGCTAAGGTAGGAAAAGTAAGTTACGGGGCTGTTAGCACGATAAAGCATTAGCATTAATGGTCACTTACCGACACTAAACTCCATCATCCGCCTTGTACTTCACTTGCTCAGCTTACCTAAATTCTTTTTTCCATAATCCTCTTGATTTACTACTACTGTGTATAAGCTGCTTTCAACATCCCTAACCTTATTAATAAAGGTTTATATTCCTTCTGAAAGTTTTTTTTTTATACCAGCCGTTTTCCACTGAGGTAAGGTGACCCCATCCCCCGAAAAGAGGGGGACATTCGATATTACTCATTCAATAGCAGTCTTGTCAATGTCATATGTGGGACTTAGAATTTCTGAACATTTCGTGCTAACAGGCCCCGTAACTTCCCTTTCCTATTTTAGCTTTCTTACGAGCCCATGCGTTATTTCTCAGACCTTCCTCTAAATTCATAAATACATTTTTTTTTTAAGTTAGCTTTAGATTATGTTAGTTTAGGTAACGTAGAAGAAAGAAAACCTATTTTTAACCATAAACACAATTCAAAAAAATTTTACATCTGGGAAACAAGTGCAGTCTATGTCCAAAGTATGGTGGACTCTGTTACAGTGTTGAATGTAGCGCTGTGGAGAATTTCATGACTTAATATTTTGATGCACCTGTCCTGTGTGAACAGACTGTCAATCTTGAGATTGACTTTGACTCTTTTGGGTGTTATCCCTTTCTTATACCTGGTGTGGCCTGTCTCAAGAAGGTTAGCTTCTGCATACCAAGTAGTGAGGGGACAGTATTTGCTTAGCTTCATGGGCTCTGCCTATTTTAGGATTGAATAAATTTGTCTCTGCTGTGTTGTTGCTTACTCACTGTATTTTGTGAATTTAATCTGTACCAGATGGTATCTGCATACATATTCACTGGTGACTTAGTGTTATGTAGAAGTGATTTGCCTTAATAATTTTGGGTAATGCATATTTTTGTGTATGATTAGTCCGTTGTTGGCGGGTTGATTGTTGATACTCAGGACATTAACTTTGAGTTATGTATTATGTTTACAGCATGCAGGCAGTGCCTTCCTCATAGCATGCATACAGTGGTGCCATCATACCAAGAAGATAATAGTATTCTCCTCATAGAATACAGAACAGATCTGGCCTCAAAGCTTGCAGACATTGCTGTCCTCAGTGGCTGTGGCAAGGATGAATGGGACCAGGGGGCTGAAGCCTCCAAAAATTCAATCGGCTTTCCCCAAATCCTGCCAAATAATCATAATAATTCTTCTAGACACGTCTCCTCCCACCCCCTTATTCCAGCCAGGTTGCCACCCTAAAGCTCCTCCCATATAATTAATCTGGAGTTTATCCTGGCTGTTCTCACAGCATGTATGAAGTTTTACCCTCAGCATGTACAAAATGTTGTCTCCATTGCGTGGCATGTAGTCCTGTCCCATGGAAAGTAGGTGATTGCATAGCCGGCAGTTCAGTGTTCATAGCATGTTATCCTACAGTGGCGTCCTCATAGCATGCGAGGCGGAAGTAAACAGCCCGTCCACTGTAAAGTCTTGGTTCACCTCGGATTTAACAGCTCACCTCCAAAGGCAATGTGACGTGCTCGAATGTTGTTCGTCCATGTTGTTTATGTATAATGTTGTCCGTGTCCGTTGTAAACTCTTGGCTCATCTCGAACTTAACAGCTTGACTCCCAAAGAAAGGTAAGTTGCTCGCCTGTTGTCTGTCCATGATGTTAATTACCGTCCATGTTTGTGTGTAATGACAAGCCCACACAAGGTTTATGTTGCAATTTGAGAGAAACATAAAGAACATCATTGTGCACTTAACACGCTGAAACGATTAGCATTTTATTCTAATTCTCTGTCACACACACACACACACACACACACACACACACACACGCACACGCACACACTCACACATATATATATATATATATATATATATATATATATATATATATATATATATATATATATATATATATATATATATATATATTATATATATATATATGTCATTCACTCCATCACTGTCTTGCCAGAGGCATGCTTACACTACAGTTATAAAACTGCAACATTAACACCCCTTCTTCAGAGTACAGACACTGTACTTCCCATCTCCAGGACTCCAGTCCGGTCTGCCGGTTTCCCTGAATCCCTTCATAAATATTACCTTGCACACATTCCAACAGCACATCAAGTCCTAAAAACCATTTGTCTCCATTCGCTCCTATCTAACACGCTCACGCATGCTTGCTGGAAGTTCAAGCCCCTCGCACACAAAACCTCCTTTATCCCCTCCCTCCAACCTTTCCTTGGCCGACCTCTACCCCGCTTTCCCTCCACTACATATTTATACACTAGAAGTCATTCTACTTTGTTCCATCCTCTCTACATGTCCGAACCACCTCAACAACCCCTCCTCAGCCCTCTTGATAATATTTTTAGAAACCCAGAGAGATGTATCATAAACCCAGTGAGAGATATATCAAAATATATCATAATCTACACCTGGAAGATTCTGGAGGGACTGGTCCTTAACCTGCACACAGAAATCACTCCCTACGAAAGTAAAAGACTTGGCAGGCGATGTAACATACCCCCAGTGAAAAGTAGGGGCGCCACTGGTACACTAAGAGAAAACACAATAAGTGTCCGGGGCCCAAGACTGTTCAACAGCCTCCCTCCAGCCATAAGGGTAATTACCAATAGACCTCTGATTGGCTTCAAGAGGGAGCTAGACAGGTACCTAAAGTCTGTGCCAGATCAGCCGGCTGTGGTTCGTACGTTGGACTACGTGCGGACAGCAGTAACAGCCTCGTTGATCAGGTCCTGATCAGGCCTGGTCATGGACCGGGCCGCGGGGGTGTTGATCCCAGGAATGCCCTACAGGTAGACTCCAGGTAGGTAGACCTCCTCCTAATCTTCAGGCTAAGGATTCTCTTCATAATATTCATACCACATATTGCTCTCAGACACGACATATTCACTGCCTCCTGATTTCTCCTTGTTTCAACATTCACCACCCATGCTTTACTCCCATATAAGAGCGTCGGTACCACTATACTCTCATACATTACCCTCTTTGCTTCCATGGATAACGTTCTTTGTGTCTACAGACTCCTCAGTGCACCACTCAACTTTTTCCCCTCGTCAATTTTATGGTTCACCTCATCTTTCAAAGACCCATCTATTGATAAGTCCACTCCCAAATATCTGAACACATTCAACTCCTCCTTATTTATTTTATCCTCATTACGTTCATCTTTCCTATGCTTGCTTTTAATTTCCTTCTTTCGCATACTCTCCTAAATTCGTTCACTAATCTCTGCAACTTCTCTTCAGAATCTCTCAAAAGCACAGTGTCATCAGCAAAAAGGAATTGTGAAAACTCCTACTTTGTGTTAGATTCTTTATCTTTTAATCCCACACCTCTTGCCAACACCCGAACATTTACTTCCCTTACAACCCACATCTACAAATATAATGAACAAAAATGGTGACATAACACATCCCTGTCTAAAGCCTACTTATACTGGGAAATAATCTCCCTTTCTCCTACATACCCTAACCTGAGCCTCACTCTTCTCGTAAAACTTTTAACTGTTTTCATTAATCTACCATCTATTCCATACACTTGCAACATCTGCCACATAGCTTCCGTATCCACACTATTATATGCTTTTTACATATCCGTAAATACAACGAAAACCTCTTTACCGTTATCTAAATACTATTACTTATATGCTTCACTGTAAACAGTCTACATATTCCCTACGCTTCCTGCGATCCTGCTTCCCGTCTTACTCTTAATTCTTTCAATAATAACTTTGTCATACACCTTACCAGGTATACTCATCAGGTTTATTTCCCTATAATTCTTACACTAAAAAATGATCTGATAATATCTGTTGTCCGTCTATAAACATGTACATCATGAAGT